>WOVY01000006.1:195000-395000 GCA_013436015.1 Rhipicephalus annulatus
ATCCAGTTGGAGAGCCGCCGTTTACCTTTAACCACGGTGTGACCAGGGTTTCGTCATGATTGCTCTCCTTGTTGACCGCTTCAAGGAAGCTAACGAAAAGGCAGCACCCGATACGCTTGAGTGGTACCGGCTACGTCTTCGAAAAGTTCGTCAGCTGGCCTGTCTCAACAGAGCTGCTGATACGCGAAAAAGTCCGGCACAATAAACGGCGCAGCTTTCAACACACAAGTGATTCCGGTAAGTCGGTGATTCCGCGCTTATGACCGCTTAATTCGGCGAGCGGCAGTGCCAAACGTTACTGTAGCAGATGCAAATGTTACCATAGGATCGTGGACGTAACACAAGCAGTGGCTGGACGTAGCGCTATCGTTGGCTATAGTTACGTCTGGACGTAACAATAGCGCTGGCTGTAGTTACGTCTGGACGTAACGATTGCGGTGCTTGCAGTTACGTCTGGACGTAACCCTAGCCACACCGTTCAGTCATACGTGAGGTTCGCTAAGGGTTTCCCCTCTCCCCAGTGCTATTCACATTTGCATTAGAACCCTTATTAAGGGCTGCTGAACATGACCCACAGACTCGAGGCTTACCCTTACCTGGTAACACTCAAGTAAAGGCCACTGCATATGCAGATTTTGATACTGCAGTATGCCGCCCCACGCAGCTGGAACAGTGCAACAAAAACACCACTGAATAGTCCCGCAAGACATGCACCACGGGTCACTGCCCGTAGTAAATTTGCAGAAGTACCCACTTTACAGAGATTTTCTTGGTGTCACGCCGCCCTTTGTAAGCCCCGGATGAGAACGACGTATTTCATTCGAGCTGCAGCAGGCAACATGCTGATGCGAAACGTGCAGAGGTTCTCGTAATGAGCGGAAGACGTGCTCCACCACAGCGCAAAGGAGAAGCGAACACGCAAGTTACCGCGCGAACACTTCATGTCTCTAGTACTATTGAATAGTCACTCGGAGTTAGTGAGCAAACGTGTCCCAATTATCGCTCAGAACTCGGCGCTTCGTAAGAGAGGTAGTGCAATAATACTACGTCGAGGAGCTATGATTCCTGATATTCTCATAAGAAATGCTTAAAGGATACCTAGCACTATGCAACCGAGTTGAACCTATGCAATGACCGATACATAATACTAATCGTCATGCAACAGCCACAACATCTTTGCTCTGGGCTATGTTCTCAATGCATGTGAAAACTACCTATTACAGCTAGACACACCAACGAAAAATAAGCCATTGGCACTTCATATTAACAAAAAATAGTATGCTTAGTGGGTAACATAGCTCGGTGAGCCGATTTGACTTTTATATGTGCTTCATTTAGCTTTATATGTAGGCCAAGCAACAAAAGAGAAATAGGTACAAAAACACAAAATACATAGCTGCGATGTCGCCAACAAAGAAAGCAGTTAAGGTGAACAAAAACATCGAACATTCCTGTACAGTCAAACCTCCTTAAAGGTTACCTATCGGGAACGTGCATTGAGTGCGCAGGGAATGTTGCAGTATGCGCACTGCTATGGTTCATGTACAGATTCGTATATTTTGTCCTATGCCACCGCTTCGAGTAATGGTATAATTGGCGTACAACAGACGTTCCATCGGTTATGCGGTCACAAGGCCTGAAGTAAATCGCGAGAAGCGTTGCCGATTTCACACGACAATGTGTTCCCACACGCTGCCGATGCCAAGCTGACTTAGACATCATGCGAGAGCGAATTTCAATAGCGGGCAGATACATCAACGAGACCTTATACGGCAAGAAACTTTAGTTCAAAATTACGCCATCTCCCACTAAAGCTAACCATGAGTAGCATGCAAAGGAGTGCATGGGTCGGCCAAAATTTTCGTTCATCACCGGCACCTTGCGCGATGTTGACCTGTACCGACAAGTGGAGCCCCCTATGAATACTGTGTAGTTTCGATTGCTGTTTCTCGCTGAGAACTCTTGTTGGCGCACGACACGCGGGTTAATCGCCACGCACATGGAAGCACGGGGGTTCATTGTGCGTTTGCATATTCTTGTTCTGCGACGCTATCACGCGATTGCTGAGAATTTAAGGTGGAGAGGCCACAGTGTCTTAGTCGGCCCCTTACACTGGTCGGAACCCAATCACGCGTGAAAGTGTTCTGGCAGTGGTCGGGCCAGGTGATGCGCGCGCGCAGTATGGGCGGTCACACCACACACCACCGTATTGAACTCCCACATAAGCTGCTTCGCATCTAAGACAAACCACTTACCTTTCAAGGTCGGATACAAAAATAGAAAAAAATATTGCCCGCAGCTTCCCTCGGGGGAACACTGAGGAGGATGCGGAGCATATAATTGGTTAACGGGGTGTTAAAGTGCGACTTACTTGGGT
The DNA here is from genome assembly GCA_013436015.1 of Rhipicephalus annulatus. NCBI lineage: Eukaryota > Metazoa > Arthropoda > Arachnida > Ixodida > Ixodidae > Rhipicephalus > Rhipicephalus annulatus. The sequence goes on from WOVY01000006.1 coordinate 197,378, forward strand.
CGATGGCTAAATTGGTTAACGTGGTTGTGAAATGGGGTGTTAAATTGCGACTTACTTGGGTCGATGGCTAAATTGGTTAACGTGGTTGTAGGAGGGGGTGTTAAATGAGTGAACACGTACACACGTATGCGAAAGGGCGGCGCTGGTCGAAGGGACGTCGATCATTGTGTTTGTGGATTCGTTGGAATTCATTTCACCGCGACCTTGGACGTCGACGCGCCGTACAAACCAACCGACGAGCGGCAACTGAGCGAGCGCCGACCTTGAGTATATATATACAGCGCGACGGCGCATGCACTGTCAGCTGTCGAATGTTCGAGAAGGGGGAGAAGCGCAACGGCGCATGCGCACGCGTCAGCTGCCGATGTTCTCGAAGCGCGACGGCGCATGCGCGCGCGTCAGCTGCCGATGTTCTCGAAGCGTGACGGCGCATGCGCGCAACATTATACAGCTAGCGAATGTTCGTGAAGAGGAGAAGCGCACGCGGTGTGTACAAGGAGAATTAAAGAAAAGTTGCTGGAGCGGAAGCTCCTGCGATGCCTTGCCAGCAGTAGTGAAGCCACCTATTGCCACTGCCAAGATGGCGGAAACATGCTCTTTTCTGATAGTGCCCGCTTAAAGATCAAGTGGCTTTGATACGTTATGTAAATACTACGGTAGTTCTATATTAAAGGATGGTTGTTCCTGACGAAATAACACTCAGAAACAAATATGGATGACTGAATCTTCAAAGAACTTTGCCTCCAATTAGAGGCTTACTACGGAAAACTAGTGACTTTAGGACGCACTTGGAGAACTATGAGGCACCAAAAATGTTAGTTGCATTAAACTCGTTGGGCGTGCGAGGGAAACGCTTTGTTTTCGATCGCTGAACGGCGACACTTTATCATGCCCCTAGTAAGATGGCCACCACAGCCGCCATCTTGCCAGAGGAACGGCTTCACATCTGCGCAATCATTTCCACTCCAGCAATTTTTTTAATCCTCCTTGGGTGTGTAGAGGAGGAAGGGTGCACAGATGGTGGAGGAGTGAAGCGCGCGCGGTGTGTAGAGGAGGAAGGGATGCACAGATGGTGGAAGAAGGAGGAGGAAGCTTGCGGACGGCGCCGCACTACAAGCCTCGAGTATTAGATGCTCCGCATCTAAAAAACTCACAGCTTTGCTGGAAAGTTGAAGCAATGAACGGAATAGCAACAAATTGGAAGGTCACGCGCAGAATGACAAGCTGATTGAAATGTGCCCCCGCGTTCCTCACGCACAAATGACACACGAAACGTACTACCAGGTACGGATGAACGCGAAGAAGCGTCTCAGTTGTTACTTCGCTGTGTCTGAAAGTCGTGCTTTTTTCGCATACGGAGGCTGTGCAACGATTGCAGTGACCTTTGTGCGCCCTTTAGCTACAACAGAATCGTTCCAGTGCAAGCCCAGCGCCAGCCAAGACGTATGATCCTTCCCACTAGTAGATAAAAGCGCGCCGGAGATTGTCCACTTCCTCCGCTCAGTGGGCCTAAGTACGCGTGAGAAATGACAGCCGCTGCATGCTCATGGTGCCATCTTGCTGACAATGCTCAAAACCCCCCGTCGAGAGTCCTCCCGTCGAGATGCCCACCAACAGCTGTAAGGTGTTGATATACTAAATAGCTTCTCCTTTGAATGTTGAATGAGGTACCCCTCGGTGGCTCAGTGGTTAATGCCTCGCACACGACTCAGATGTTCCACGCTTGATTCCCCGCGCCGGAGTCTATTCCTCGATTACTTGTGCTTGCATTTTCATATTGATACGTATACATATACGGTGAGAGACGGCGACGCCGGCGGCGAAATCCAGCCGATATATGTGTCTACATGATTGCTAGCGCAATAAAGTCACAGCATGTTCACGGAGTGAATGATGACGAGAGAGTGAAGCTCCGGAGGTACATCAGTTATTCATGGATCCCACTCGCAGCCATTCACGAGCTTCGAAGAGCCAGTCCCACAGTACTTCCGTGGCAGAAAGATATGCCCAGCAGTGAATCATGGCAGAGTTCCTTGCGGAATTCTTTCCAGTATTGGACCACGTCAGGTACGCCCTGTGTGAAAGACAGGTCTCGGTTGAGCACTTCGTTTATCTACTCGAGCCAGCCGCTCTCGAGTTGCTGCCGCGTGAACGAGCTGGTGGGGGGGAGCGAGTTGCGAAGCGACATCTAGTGAGTACTCCGAGTACTAAGAGGTGGCTACAATGGACGACGGCGGCGAAGCCCATAGGCGAAAATTAAAGGAGCTTCGCCCCCCCAAAAAATATTGAGCAGGAGACCCGCGCAGACGCGCAACAGTAGAGTGTAGAACACCTTACACAGCAAGCGTGTGTAGCTACGGCATGACGTAAGTAGTAGCTTAGTAGTTATTGCAGGTTATGTTGTTAATTTCTGTGGCAAGATCATTCAATTGGCGGCATGATCGTAGAACCGCAGAAATTTTTTGAAACAAAATTACACAAAATAACATTGTGCGTGCTTGTGCAGCCATGCGAAAAACGCTATTTAGCATGAAACTGAGAAAACGTGAATGTCATTGTAGTGTAATTTGTAATGTTTGAGTCCCTTAAAACCATTTAGGTTGAACTATAAGTCACTGGATTTGCTGAAACTCCTCACGCCCCTCCCCACCCCTAAAAATTACGGCAGATTTATCGTATTTTGGGAATCGAAGTTATGCGAAGCATGCGGAGGGACGGTGACCACATTGTATTTTTTTAATTGAGTGACAGGCCATGAAATGGTGCTAGACATAAGCGTAAAGTTTGCACGCCCAGGCTTCTGTTGAAGAATTCCAGATGTTTATATAAGCAGTTTGCACTTGTGCAGTCAGGCCAACAGGAATATCAGCATTAGCAACACCAAAAGCGATAAGCTGATAGGCAGCGTTGTTGCTTACGAGGAAGGTAGCCGTGGACACCACTACATAAGTCAACTCTAGCGCATGTCACCCAACTACAAATGGCGTTAAACCGAGATAACAGCTGTATGAAAAGGGTACATATTTAAGCTATATAAAATCAGATAGCCAGCACCGGAACCCAGAGCTGACGTTCCACAAACGTTAGGGTCTATTTGAAAAGCAGTTCCTAGGCCTGGCGTTTCTCTGTGGTAGAATGCTTGATTGCCACGCAGAATGCTTGGGTTTGATTCCTACTGCGGTCCTAAAGTATTAGAGTACTGCAAATACATCTGCCATGGTATGGCATTAAGACTGTCGCACTAAATTTCCGAGGGCAAAATGTTTGAAAGAGTGAACACTACAGGCATAGCATGATATAGATGGCATCTGTACATGCTGGCCTAATAGCGGTAAATTATAACAAGATGCTTGCCTCTGTATGCAATTCATGATGATAAGTAAAGTTACAGCGCTATCAAGACTTAACAGAAATAATTGATTTAGTAAGTTTGTGACTCGTTTTAACGTTTACCGGAGATTACTACGTGTGCTATAAGACTTATGCTTGAAAGCATAACTTTAACGCAAGAAATTTTACCCGAGTCTTGGAAGTCTGCTCGCATCATTCCGGTCTTGAAACTGGCTAAGACGCCCTTGAGCCTTGAATCCTTCCGTCCAATCAGTCTGACAAGCTGTTTATGTAAGGTAATAGAAAAAATGATTGATGCGTGACTTCAATGGTGGTGCAACAGAACTGGTGTATTCTCCAACTACTTGACAGGTTTTAGGAAACAAAGATGCACATAGGATGCAATACTGGACTTAGTAACGTATGTGGAGCATGAACGCGCCTGTGGTAGTTTGACGGTCGCAGTGTTCTTAGACATCAAAAGGGCATTTGACACAGTCAGTCACACTCATGTTCTGCTGAGTATGTTGGAACACGGACTGTCCGGCAGGTCTTTGCGGTGGGTATCCAAATTTTTATCAGGTCGCAAAATATTCATTCAGACGAGCGAAGGAAAGAGTGCAGAACACGACGTCAGACAGGGAGTGCCACAAGGAAGCGTACTCAGCCCTCTTCTTTTCAACTGTGTTATGGCTGATTTAGCTAAAAGGCTGCCTTCCAGGTTGAAATACTCCTTATATGCAGATTATGTGTGCATATGGGCATCTGGCACGGACATACGGTTAATTCAGATTGCATTGCAAGACGGAATAAATATTATCAACAACTTTTTAAAAGAAAGAAAATGATTCTATCGCACGCAAAGACAGCTGTATTGCCCTTCACCCGTAAGAAGTTAAAGAACTTCAATCTAAATTTAGAAGAAGAACCGCTAATGTTTGTGACACAGCATCGATTTTTCGGAGTAATACTTGATAGGCAGCTATCATGGGTACCTCACATAAAGAAACTCAAAAACGAGGTGAATACGCTAGTGAATATACTCCGCTGAATTGCTGGGACATCATGGGGTGGATCTGTATCATCCATGCTCGCTGTTCACAATGCTTTAATACGACAAAAAGTTGCATATTCCGCAGCAGTGTTACACGGCCTTTCCCGCACTTCAGAGGAGCGACTTCAAAGACTATCAGCTAGGGGACTGCGCGTCTGCATAGGTGTTCCACGAGCGACTTCCCGTAGCCTTGTCATAGCAGAGACTCGACAACCACCCTTTCCAGTCATGGAAACAATTGAAACATGCCGCCACTTTTTTCGCTTACAGACGCAACACAGGGACCACCCATTGGCACTGGAGATTTTACTAAGAGATAAAAGCAATACTCATAACGATGTACAGAGTAATGTACATATATTACACAGAAATGAATTTTGGAGCTCTAAAAGGGACTATCCTCCGTGGCCGCTTGTAATACCAAACATTGAATTCTCAGTGGATGGCATTATCAGAAAGAGAGACATCTTCATCCAAGCTGCTCAACAACTAGCGCTTTATCAGATACATATGCGGTATCCAGGGTACATACATATTTACACAGATGGCTCAAGTACTACAACGTCTTCAACATCGGCATTTATCATACCACAGCTGAATATTCAGGAATCGTTTAAATTATGCCGCATGACGTCATCTACTACATCTGAGCTCTCTGTATGCTCTAAAGTTTATAAACTCGGTAGCAGACGCTAGAAAATGGGTACTTTTCAGTGACTTACAGGCTGCATTAAGATCACTCTCCAGTACAAAGAGGACAGTAATAAGTGATAGTATGACATACGAAACGCTGAAGGAGCTCACCAAAGCAAAGAAGGCGCAACATGAGATCAAATTCCAGTGGATACCTGGCCACTGCGACATTCCTGGAAACACAGCTGCCGATGAAGCAGCACGACAAGCACATCGTAAAGACGTTACTGTTTCTTTACCAATTTCGAAAAATGAATTGCGTAGTATTATAAAGAATACAACTTTCAGAATAAGCAAAACTGCTTGGTTTGACCAAAGTACAAAGAGCTGCGATTTATATCACATCGATTCATTTATTAAATTCAAAATTACGCTGGCATTAGATAAAAGGATGGAAACTCTAATTCACCGATTGAGGCTAGGCACCGCATAGACAAAACATTTTTTGCACAGAATCGGCAGAGCTGAAACTCCCGAATGCGAATGTGGATTTATAGATATAGACGTCTGTCACGTTCTCATAGACTGTCCACATCATGACACGCCGAGACGCCGTCTTTAGTGCAAACTGTTCGCATTGGACCGCAGACCATTTAGCATGAAAAAACTTCTGGGCCCGTGGCCAACTGGAGTTTTACAGTCCCATGCTTTACAAGCATTAACACGTTTTTTACAAGACAGCGGGATTGCTGACAAGTATTAACAAAGAACAAGCTTTCATTTGTAACACATGTACTTATTACGTACAATATCATGTGACACCCATCACGTGTGTGTTGTGAAATGAATGACGTGTCGACTATTATGTACATATGAGCGAATGCATCTTTATAAGGACCAGACGTTTGCTTTGCTCTTTTGTGCTGGTGGACCAAATATTAACGAGGGACATTTCCAGAGACTTCTTCCATTGAATTTCGAACATTTACTTACCATTGTGATATATGCGTATAAGTGTGTCTTTGCATATCTGTGCCCGAATTTTCTATTTTTCATGCACTGCTTTGTATGTTTTGCTTCAAGATACGTGTTCAAGTTTCAATCAACGGCTAAGGAGTAGCCGGCGCCATAATGGTGCGCCAACATCTCCTTATATATTATATGAATAAAAAAATAACTTTAACAATGAATAACATGAGATAATTGCCTAGCACAAGAAGAGACATGTTTTTCTTGATATGTGGGGTTTAACGACCCAAAATCACCATATGATTATGAGAGACGCCGTAGTGGAGGGCTCCGGAAATTTCGACCACCTGGGGTTCTTTAACCTGCACCCAAATCTGAGCACACAGGTCTACAACATTTCCGCCTCGATCAAAAATGCAGCCGCTGCGGCCGAGATTCGATCCTGCGACCTGCAGCTCAGCAGCCGAGTATCTTAGCAGCTAGACCACCGTGGCGGGACACAATTCAGCGTTCCTAAACCATGCCAAATTACGACACATTCATGTTATAACCCCCACTGTGCGAGCCATTTACTTGTGTTCCCTGCGTCGGAAGATGGGGGCGGCGTTTTTTAGGGCGAAGCTTCTCAAGTTGTGGGTGGTGTGTACTTGATGTATGTAGCTGGAAGTAGTTACTGTTAAGTTCTTGAAATGTCTGCTAGATGGCAGTAGTTGTATATGATGCTATATGATGAAAAGATGCGAGATCGTAGTACTTGGAGTGTCGACTAGATAGATGGACAGGTGGACGGATGAAAAGACTGACTGACTGACTGACTGACTGAATTTCGGCGAAATAAATTTTTCAACTTGGACACATCGAATGCGGCCTTCGTCAACGTCACAACCACGTGACAGCATACTATAGTGTAGACGGCTATGCTGTGGTTCAATTAGTGCATACTCGATTGTTTATTGCGATAGCAATTATATACAATCTCGGCTGGAGTTCACCGCCGGCGTCAGCGTCGACGTCAGCGTCGATTTCATGCACCGTATATGTATACCTACCTATATATTGTTACGGGGAGATTCCTTTATTTACAGGAGATGATGAATGCGAGAGTCTGGGGATCTTGCAGATCACCGCTTGTGCCAATTTCGTTCTGCTCTTTTTCCACGCGTCCCCTCAGTATCGTAGCAATTCCCTCTTTGCAGACGATGCCCACCGGGCGAGTTAGGCTTCGTTGCGATGGTGATAGAGTTTTAAACGGGCGACATGAACGACGGTGGTCTTGCTTGAGCGGCGGCCAGTGGACAACAGCCAAGATATCACGTACGTGACATCGCTTAGACGTTCCAGGACTACAAATGGACCAGTGTAGTTGGCCAGAAACTTTTGACAGAGGCCGCGCTTGCGAAGTGACGTCCAAAGCCACATCAAATCCCCTATCTCAAACAATACGTGTCGGTGACTTCTTTCATAACGGTTCTTAGAGCGTTTCTGGGAGACCAAAGTTTGAAGACAGGCAATGCGCCGGGCCTCTTCTGCGCGGCAAATGGTTTCGGCGAGATAAGGTTGATCAGTCTCGGAAAAAGTAAGAATAGTGTCAAGAGCTCTGCGGGTTGGCGTACGTAGAGCAGATAAAATGAACTGTATCTCGTTGTTTCGTGTTGTGCAGTGTTATAGGCGAAAGTTATAAATGGCAATATTGCGTCCCATGTTTTGTGACCGCAATCAACATACATGGAAATCATGTTGACGAGAGTCCTATTAGTTCGTTCCGTCAAACCATTAGCCTGCGGGTGATACGGGGTAGTGTGACGAAAATGGCACGAAGCGAGACGAAGGAGGTCTTCAACTACATCTGCGACAAATTGCCGCCCGCAATCACTGATGATGACACGGGGGGACCCATGGCGTAATATAACGTGCGACAGCATAAACTTTCAAACTTGAGTGTCAGTTGCTGCAGGAATCACCGCAGTTTCGGCGTAGTGTGTGAGGTGGTCAACGCCCACAATAATCCATCGGTTGCCATTCGTTTATCGCGGTAAAGGGCCGAGCAAGTCAACACCGACGACGTCAAATGGTTAACCCGGGGGTGCTATGGAATGAAGTAGTCCGGCTGGCGGAGTTGTAGGACGCTTGTGGCGTTGACATTGCTCACAGCTCGCAACATATGCAATCACACTTTTACGGATCTTCGGCCAGAAGGAGCGTTCTTGCGTGCGATAAAATGTCCTAGAAAAACCCATATGGCCAGATGTTGGGTGATCGTGCATTGCTCGAAGTACGTGTTGTCGCAGACTGGTAGGCACACTTAGAACTAGGCGAAGGCCTACGCCGGAATAATTATATTGGGGGCCGAGCTCCTTATAGCGGTACCCGTTCGTCCCTCGTAGCCGTTGTAATAGTGGGCAACAAGTATATTATTTTGACCTCCCAGGTGGTGCCGGTGAGAGATTTCATCTGTGCGTTGTTTAAAAATAAAAGATAATGTTCAATGTACATGCCAATGGCTGCTAAGGGAAAATGACAGACAGGAGAATTCGACTTTTAGTTAACGAGCACGCTGCGAATTTTTTATTGTTCAACAACGCACAGAAGACCAGAAAGGGTTGCTACGTCATACTCGCTGGGCGTAACCTCCTAGGATTTAGAAAGGTTTAGCAAGCGTTGGGCCGCAGTGCCATGAATACAGTGAACTAGTATATACCATGAACTCGAGGTGGTTGAGGGTGGAATGTAGACACGAAGCGCCGTAAGAAAGACACGAAGCGCCGTAAGAAAGTGTGCGTGTGCCTCCTCTCGTTCAGTCCTTGGAATGTCCGCTGGATGGTGGTGCTTCTATATATTTGATAAAAAGATGCGAGATGGTGGTACTTGGAGTGTTGAATATGTATGGGCACTAACGGACACACAGACAGATCCATGGATGGACGCACGGATGGCTGCGTGGACGGATGGACGCATGGATGGACGCAGGAGCGGATGCATGGACGAAAGTAGAGACGGACGCACAGATGAACGTGCGGTCGCACGAACAGACGCACGCACGGGCGGGCGGATGGACGCACGGGCGGCCACACAGACGCACGCATGGATGGACGGAAGCAAGAACGAATAGACGGACGGATGCTTATCCCCACTATACATCATTCACTCCGTGAATATGATGCCATTTTTTTTGTAAAGAACGCCATCCTTTAAGACAAAACCACGTTGACCATTCGTTCTGGAAATAAAGAAAGAAGCGAGACTGTTGTCACTCCGTTTTTCTGCTCGAAAAGTTGATAGGTCAGGAAACGGAGTATCCACTACTGCCAAATATTCATCAAAGTTGTCAGCGTCACACTCGGTTGTCGGAAGGGGAAGCCGTGAAAGGCAATCGGCGTCGGCATGAGGAGACCGCTCTTGTAACAGACTTCAAAGTCGTGTTCTTGCAATCGTAACGCTCAACGAGCAAGACGACCAGATGGGTGAACATGCGCCAATATAAAAATTGGTGGTCCATGATAATCGAGCATCGGCGTCCATAGATATAAGGGCGATACTTGTGCACGGCGAATATGACCGCGAGGCATTCCTGCTCTGTGACAGTATATTTTCGCTCCGGTTTACTTAAACAGTGACTGGCATAGGCAACGACATGTTCAGCAGCTCCATGGCGTTGGACCAAGACGTCGCCGATACCTAAAACGCTGGCGTCGGTATGAACTTCTGTGGCAGCAGACGGGTCATAGTGCGAAGTACGGACTCTGACGTAAGAACAAACTTGAGTTGCGAAAAAGACGACTCGTATTCCGCTGACCACCAAAAAGGTGCGTTTTTCTTGAGTAGGGACGTCAAAGGGTAAGCGAGGTCGGCGAACTTGGGCACGAAGCGACGGAACTACGAGCATAGGCCCAAAAAGCTTCGCGACTCTCGTACCGACTGAGGTTGTTTGAAGCTGCTGACTGCAGCGACTTTCTGGGGGTCGGGTCGAACGCCATGCTTGTCCACCAGGTGAGCGAGAACGATAGTCTCACGGCTGCTGAAGTGACACTTCTTAGAGTTCAGGGGAGCTTAGCTTTTTCAAGGCAGGAGAGAACAATGTCTAGACGGTGGTTGTGCTCATCGAATGCACGGCCAAAATTATAATGTCATCCAGGTAGCAAAGACAAGTTCCCACTTTAGTCCACGTAATATAGAGTCCATGAAGCGCTCAAACGTGGCTTGAGCATTGAATAGGCCAAAAGGCATTAAATTGAATGCCACAGGTATGATCCTCGTTCGGGAGCGCATCTTTCCACGAGAATGAGCGCAGTTCAGGTGAACTCTCCCCCCTCTCCCACCGCCACCTTCCACGCAGAAGGCGGGACCGTGCAGTTCCGGGCAAAGCGTCGCCTCCTCCACCGAGTCACCATGCCCTTACGGGGATAGCTTCACCTTCTCCTCCAAGCACCGGGAACTGATCTCGCAGAAGAGACTAAAACGTTATTTAAGGCCATGCCGGACCCATGTTTGAGGATTTTGCCCCAACTGACTTCGTTCAGCTGGCCGGCTTTGCACGAAGTATACCCTGCTATAGTAAACGTTTCAACTTTTTGCTGTTTTAAAAACGATTGCCGCCGTATTCCGCCTCTAGACGAAGACTTCAGTGACGTCCGTTCGGTATCTGCCGCTCTTGGCCACCGCTACCATCGCGCCACAGCGAATTCATAACAGAGATGGCAGCGGTGGGATGTCATCGAACCCACATTCATAACAGTGGGGGCAGCGGTGGGATGCGAACAAACCCACATTTATAACAATATATAAAAACGCAAGAAAAGAACCCCCCCCACCCCCCCCCCCAAAAAAAAAGAGACTCTCGCGCGCAATCAAACTTGGGAGGTCCGCGTCGTGAATGCGAGGTGTTAACCACATAGCCACCGAAATGTACCTCCGTCAACGTTCAAACGGCAAGCTATTCATATCTACCACTTACCGCTGTTGGCCGGCATCTCGGGGTAACTATTTAGTTTTCAGCAAGATGGCGCAGAGAGCGCGCGGCGGCTCTCTTTTCTCACACGTACTTTGGCCCGTGTATTTATTAAAGGGGTGTACGCTCGATCGCACACCCTTATCTTGCAGTGAGGAGAATCGTACGTCTTGGCTAGCCTTTGATTTTCGTCGGAACAATTCTGTTGTAGTTACCGGGCGCACAAAGGTCACTGCAATCGTTGCACAGCCTCCGTTTGCGAGAATGGGCGCGCTTTTCAGACACAACGAAGTTGCAACTGAGACGCCTATTTGCGTTAATCTGTACCTGTGAGTACGTTCCGTGCGTCATTTGTGCGTGAGAAACGCGGGCACGTGTCAATCTGCTTGTCATTCTGCGCGTGACCTTCCAGTTTGTTGCTATTGCGTTCATTGCTTCGCCTTGGTGGCAAAGCTGTGACCTATTTTTTATGCTCCCCCTAATTCTCTCCTCTTCACCAAAAGTTCCTCTTTCAACCCCTCGTTGTGACGTACTTACACGTTTATGCCATGGTTGATGCCCTCCCTTCCCTTCACCTGATTGACCCTCACTTTTGCTAACACTTTTCTCACTTTCACTTCCCTTTCTATTACCTTACAATATATGCGGCACACGTCCTCCACACTCTCACTTCCCTTTCCCACCCCATCGAATACTTTGGAATACATGGCTATGCTTTGCCCTAAATTTCTCACTCCCACATTTTTCCTCCTCACCTCTACTTCTCTATCCCACACCATTGCTATACCGTACTATACAGAGCCTTGCTGTGATCTAATGTTTTCTCGCCCTTTCTTTTGTCGTCACCGTCATTTCCTCTTCTCCACAATTAGTTTACTAAAATACAGGCGACAGTGCTATAAGATGCGGAACATGCTATGCTTTACATCTTTGCCTTCTCGTTTTAATCTTTTTCACTCTCACCACTTTTGCACTCCCTCATTTCACATTCCCCCACCCATGCTATGTTAATTTGCCACACAGTTGGCCGCAAGTGAAACACGGACAGCGGGAAGCATTCGCTGTAGTGCACTCCTTTTATTTATCACAATAAAGAGGCATCTATATGAGCTGTGTTGTGAAACTGTATACGCGCGTGCCTGTCAACGGTGATGGCTGGAGGGTGCGCACTGTAACATTGCGAATGCTTGATGGCATTTGTGCTGAATTTTACAAAAACATTAAAATATTCTCTCTTCTGTATTGCTGGATATTTTTAAATTAGGTTATGACATGGAAACACTCCCGACATCCTTTTGCTAGAGCTACACAGTTTTGATACCGAAAAATTCGGACAAGAAAAAAACTTCGCTCAGTTGAGGGTTACCAGCCAATAGCACTGCCAAACTTTGACCACAAAATTTTCGCTAAAGTATTATCAAATAGGTTGCGATTGCGATGTTCATTCTCATTGGGTCCCATCAAACATGTGGGATTGGGGGCCGATAGATACAAAACAATATGCACGTCACTCGTACTTTCCTACAATACTTTTATGGACAACAAAACCAGCTTGCAATGTTACAGGTAGATCTTGCAAAAGCCTTCGATGTTGTTAGTGATTCGCTTCTCTTTTCTCTACTGGAACATAACAATGTCGGCTCTGCTGTGCCTAAAGGCGTCAAACCATGCTATAATCAATGTTTGACCCGTCTTGTTAGTGGTTAGCTGTCGAAAGCAGTTTCGATTTTTTCGTCTGTAAAGCGGGGCTGCCCCATGTCTCCCCACTTCTGTTTGCCCTTTATCTATAGCCGCTATGAATAAGTATATTGTAACGTACAATCCAAATGGTGTACGAATAACTGTTTATTGGGGCGAACTTGTGCCCGAAAGGTAAAGAAAAATGTAGCGGCGTCTCTAACAGGCGATCAGCAAAAAGGGATCAATCTCCGAGAGAAACCCTCGAGTGGTGGACCACTTCTTTTTCATCTAAATCCCGTGCTGAGGAAGCGCGCGCCGTCGCGGCCTTTTCTTGTTTGATCATCAAGCCGCTGATCTCTTGGGGGGCACACGAACTAGCGCGCGTAGCTCGAATACTGCGTTTGCCTTGCGTCATTATCTCTCCTCCGAAAACGCATCGTCCCGATGCGTAAAAGCGGTGTTGCTGAGATGGTCTGAATGCGTGATTTCATTGGAGAAATAGGTATTCCTCATAATCGGGTGTGTATAGTTCGACGTTCATTGCCTGTCATAGTATGGCTTCATTCTGACTACATGCAGGATTTCCGTGCTCCTTCGGCATCTTGATGAGCTCACTTGTCCTTCCGGTGACACCTCGTAGTTCAAGGAGCTGACGCGACGAAGGACTCGGTAGGGGCCGAAATAGCGGCGCATGAGCTTTTCGGAAAGGCCAGGCGTCCGCACAGGAGTCCAAATCCAAACTATGTTGCCTGGTGCGTAGTCGACTCCTCTCCGACGAAGGTTGTAACAGTTTGCATCCACGCGTTGTTGTTGTTTTATGTGATGTCACGCCAACTGCCGTGCTTCTTCGGCTCGCTGAATGAATTCGCTGATGTCAGGTTTGTGCTCTGTATTGTCGCCTACAGGCAGCATTGCATGTAATGGTGTGGTAACTACTCGACCATAGACTAGCTGGAATGGCGTCACTTTAGTAGTCTCCTGCACAGCAGTATTGTAAGCGAAAGTGGCGTACGGCAGTATCTTGTCCCACGCACGGTGCTCCAAGTCAACGTAAATGGACAACATATCGGTTAGAGTTCTGTTGAGTCGCTCGGTTAGCCCATTCGTTTGGGGGTGGTAAGCCGTTGTTTTCCTATGACTTGTGTGGGTAAGTTTCATAATGGACTGCGTCAGATTGGCTGTGAATGCAGTTCCTCGATCCGTGATAACCACCTTTGGGGCATCATGCCGTAGTACAATGTTAGTGACGAAGAATTCAGCTACTTCTATAGCCGTGCCCCTGGTGAGAGAGGCTGTCTCGGCATACCGGGTTAAGTAGTCTGTCGCCACTACTATCCATCGGTTGCCCATTGATGACGTAGGAAATGGACCAAGTAGACCCATTCCTACTTGTTCGAACGAAGACTCAGGTGGTTCGATTGGTTGGAGAAATCCTGCAGGTTTCAATGGAGGCGTTTTGCGTCTCTGGCAATCTCTACATGTCCTTACATAATGCTGTACAGCATCCAGTAACTTTGGCCAGTAGTATTTTGTGCGGATGCGAGCCAATGTTCTACTCACTCCGAGGTGTCCTGCTGCTGGGTCATCGTGGCAGGCTTCCAGGATTTCGGGTCGCAAGGCCGAAGGAACGACGAGTAGGAATTTCTCCTTGCTGTGCTCGAAGTTTCTCTTGTCTAAAACGTTGTTTCTCATGAGGTACAAGGACAATCCCCGGACGAAAACTCGAGGAACACGCACGGGTTGCCCTTCCAGATGCTTGATCAGTTTAAGAGACTCCGCGTCAGATCGCTGATATTCAGTCATGTCTGCGGTGCTGACGGCCTTAAGAAACGGAAAGTCGTCTCCATCTTCCCCAGGTGCAGATTCCATTGGTGCGCGTGACAGGCAATCAGCATCGCTGTGCTTGCGACCCGACTTGTATACGACTGTTATGTCGTATTCTTGCAACCTGAGGCTCCATCTAGCAAGTCGCCCAGAAGGGTCCTTTAGGCCTGCGAGCTAGCACAACGAGTGATGGTCGCTCACTACTCGAAATGGTCTACCATATAAGTACGGTCGGAATTTCTGTATGGCCCATATTACCGCCAGACATTCTTTTTCCGTCGCCGAATAATTTATTTCAGCTCTCGAAAAAGTGCGACTAGCATATGCGACCACTCTTTCCTCTCCGTTTTGCAGCTGCACAATGACGGCGCCTAGTCCCAAATTGCTTGCGTCCGTGTGAATCTCTGTTTCGGCTTCTTCGTGGAAATGTGCCAGGACGGGGTGGTGTAGGAGTCGCTGTCGTAGCTCATTGAACGCCTCTTCTTGCTCGCTTGTCCAGGTGAAAGGCATGTCTTCTTTCGTCAGTCTGGTTAGTGGCTCCGCAATCTTCGAAAAATCTTTAACGAATCTTCTGTAAAAGGCACAAAGTCCTAAGAATCGTCTCACAGCCCTTTTATCTGTCGGTGTAGGAAACTTTTCTACAGCTGCTGTTTTTTCGGGGTCAGGTCGAATGCCTTCAGAGCTAACCACATGACCGAGGAAAAGCAGTTCATGAAAACCAAAATGGCACTTTTGGGGTTTTATCGTCAGCCCTGCTGAACTAATCGCTTCGAGCACAGTCCATAGTCGTTCCACATGCTGATCGAAGGTGGCCGAAAAGATCACGACGTCATCGAGATAAACAAGGCAGGACTGCCATTTTAACCCGGACAGCACAGTATCCATCATCCGCTGAAATGTGGCGGGTGCGGAACACAGGCCAAATGGGAGTACCTTGAACTCGTATAACCCATCTGGGGTCACGAAAGCAGTTTTCTTGCGATCTCGTTCGTCCACCTCTATCTGCCAGTATCCGCTCTTGAGGTCTAGAGAGGAGAAAAATTTCGCGTCTCGTAGTCTGTCAAGGGTGTCATCGATCCTTGGAAGGGGATAGACATCCCCCTTTGTGACGACGTTCAATTTTCGGTAGTCAACGCAGAAGCGCAAGGTCTGGTCCTTTTTCTTTACCAGTACTACAGATGAGGCCCATGGGCTGGCCGACGGTTGAATTACATCGTCCCTGAGCATTTCTTCAACTTGGTTTCTGATGACTTCTCTTTCTTTTGGTGGCACTCGGTACGGGTGCTGGCAAATAGGTCTAACAGATTGATCGATTATGATACGGTGTTTGATGATAGATGTTCTTTGCACTTTCGATGACGTGGAAAAACATGAGGCATACTCCATAAGGCTCTCGATTTTTTTGTTTCTGGTTCGGTGATAGGGCTGCTTCGATGTGGATAGATGCGAGTATGGAGTCTATACCGTCAGGGTGCTGTGGTGCAGTCTCGGAAGAATTCAAATCCGTAATCGGAACGTAATCGTGCAAGTGACCAACAACTGTTCCCTTCGCAAGGTGCTGCACCTCATTTCGGAAATTTGCCAGGAAGACACTCGTACACCCATCACGCAGTCCTACAATACCTCTTGCTGCACAGATCCCTTTCTCCAGTAATAGCCCAGTATTGCTTTCTGTCATTCCTTCATAGTCGTTGTACACATTGCTTTTTACGGTGACAACGATGATGGATCTTGCAGGTACTGTTACATCATCACCTGCGATCTGGAGCGCATCAAATCGTTTTTCACTCTCGAATGTCGCGATGGCGTGTTTCGCCGAGAACGAGACGCACGTTTCCTGCAAGTTTATCACTGCGCCATTGGCCTGCAAAAAGTCCATTCCGATAATTACATCTCTTGAACACTCCGACAGGACAATGAAGCTGGCGACGTAGGTGAAGCCACGTATCCCGACTCTAGAGGTACACATGCCTGCCGGATCGATAAGGTGTCCCCCGGCGGTTCGCACTTGTGGTCCTATCCAAGGGGTCAGCACTTTTTTCAGCGTTCTGGCAAGTCCCCCGCTCATGACGGAATAGTCTGCGCCTGTGTCTACTAAAGCATTCGTTTCGTAGCCGTCTATAATTACCGACAAATCAGAAGCGACGTTACCATTTCCGCACGTAGTCTCGTGTCTATCATCACATTTTGAAATCGGCACTGGAGGTTGTTTTCTTGCGTCGGCAGCGGCCTTACCTCCCCAGGTCGCCGGTTCTAGTTTTCCCGAAGCGGGCTTTGGGGAAGTCGCCTCGGAGAGTTTGAAGATGGGCGCGGACTTGGTGACCGATACCTCAGTGGCGCTGTCGACCGAGACTGATGCTGCTGCGAGGAGGGAGCACCTTGACGCGTTGACAAGTACTCCTCGATTTCAAACGGTCGCTCCCCATTCCGTGGACAGGCAGCGTTTACCGGAAAAACCCGAAGTCCAGCTCGGCGATATGCACACATCCGGTAAAGATGGCCAGCTTCGCCGCAGTGATAACAAAGCGGAATTCGATCAGGAGTGCGCCATATATCAGCTTTTCGGATCCTAGTCTCGGCTGGGGACGGCGTAAATCTAGGTTTCGGCAGATGCGTGCTTGCTGCGGCGAAATAAGGTCCAGGGGCGGCGAAAGGAGGTCCAGGGGCGACGAAATGAGGTACAGTTGTGTTTCTCAGAACCTCGGCGTACGAGACTGCGGGCTGCATCGGAACCGACGCTTGAACAGGCTGGGCTTGTGGCTGCTGCTCACGGACTGCCTGTCTCACCTCCTCCCGAACAACTTCCGCTAATGACGAGACCGTTGAGGGGTTGCCGTTTAGCTTCTGGAGCTCTTCCCGAACCACCGATCGAATGAGCTCTCGTAATACGTCGATGCCATTCCCGAAGACTGCTGACACCGCGTCTACGGATGCGACGTTAACATCTCGATTGTAGTGCCTCGCTCGCTGTTGCAGAGTCTTTTCAACCGCTGTCGCCTTGGTGTGAAATTCAGTGACGTTCCGCGGGGGACATCGGAGCAAACCAGCAAAAAATCTCCTGCTTCACCCCACGCATGAGGTGCCGAAGTTTCTTGTCCTCGCTCATATTTTGATCAGACCGGCGGAATAACCGGCACATGTCTTCCACATACATTGCGACGCTTTCATTGTTGCGCTGGTTTCTTGCTTGCAAGGTAGCTTCAGCTCTTTCCTTGCGGTCTGTACTTGGGTATGTGGTCAGTAGCTCCCGTCGGAAATCATCCCACGATCGAATGGTACCTTCATGGTTTTCAAACCACGTTCGTGCGCTGTCCTGCAATGCGAAATAAACTCGGCGGAGCTTCCGTTCTTCGGTCCATCCGTTGCAGTTGGCGACGCGCTCAAAACCCTCCAGCCAATCCTCGGCGTCTTCATGAGGATCGCCATGAAAAGGGTCCGGCGTCCGTGGCTCATCGACAACGACGTGCGTGGCAGCGACTGGAGACGAAACGGCGTGTGCGGCAGCGGTTGGGGACGACATTTCGGTACTCTCACCGGAGACAGCTGGAGACACCCTGTGCTCTGGTGGCAGGGGAAATTCCGGCGGCTCACCACGTAGACGACGCCTGGAGCGCTGATGAACTGGCGTGAGCTCAGTTGGTTCGACTGCTCGTGGTTCCGGGTTGCTTCCTCGAAGTCCAACTGGGTTTGGGATCATTACCCGGCTCCTCCACCAGAATTGTTACGCACAATCCAAATGGTGTACGAATAACTGTTTATTGGGGCGAACTTGTGCCCGAAAAGTAAAGAAAAATGTAGCGGCGTCTCTAACAGGCGATCAGCAGAAAGGGATCAATCTCCGAGAGAAACCCAAGAGCGGTGGACCACTTCTTTTTCATTGAAATCCCGTGCTGAGGAAGCGCGCGCCGTCACGGCCTTTTCTTGTTTGATCATCAAGCCGCTGATCTCTTGGGGGCACACGATCTAGCGCGCGTAGCTTGAATACTGCGTTTGCCTTGCGTCAATATTATGATCAAGTAGTTTTCACGCATTCAATATATTAGCAGCTGAAATGGAAGTATTACCTTATGCAGACAACGTAGCAGTCTTTTGCACAGATAAACAAAGCATAGCAAATGTGTTATACGTAATAGAAAAATTTGGCATGATATCAGGAGCTCGTTTGAACGCCTCAAAGACTTTGGAATTATGGTTCAGCTCGTGGGGTAACGCACTTAGTCAATATACAGGAATTATTTGGACAAGAACGTCACCAACGTACCTCGGTGTACCGTTAGATGCGTATAGATTCAGTATAGATTAAGTGCGCGTTACTGGAAGGAGCGCGTCTCTAAGCTTGAACGACAAACCCAGACATTTGTTCCCCATCGCCTATCAACAATTGGGAGAGCTGAAGCTTGTAATACTTTTCTAGCAGCAAAGCTCTACTACGTGTTTCAACTTATCCATTTGGCAATATTTTATGTAGAACGATTTCATCGAATTTTTACAACTTTTATATGGCCTCCTACTTTTGAGCCCATGCGTCGTAACAACACTTTCCTGTCAGTTAGTGCTGGCGAGTTAGGATAAAAACATCTGTATCTCTGGAAAAGAGTTTCCTGCTTTTTCTTTTTCCTTGACGATTCCCATCCCGTAATTCGTTAATTCTTGCAGGTGAATCTCGTAGATTGCTTCCCTGACCTAGTCATTTCTTAAACTTTTCCGAAAGGCCGTCTTTGTGGGGATTTAAACAGGAAGTTTATTCTGCAGATAGGCTCCTGAAAGCTCCCTTTTCTGTAGAATACTTGTACAGAGTGTCTCATGAAGTATAATACAAAGATTTACTATCTTTGTTTTTTTTAACCTCCATTGTGCCGTTCATTGTACTCCGATATGCCAGGTCGTGACGTCTTGAAACGAGTGTGCCGAAATAGTATGCGTCTCCAAGTTCTAAAACAATCTTCTATAAACTACATACTAAAACGCTGCCCGTTAAAACATGGTTAAAAAGAAAGGGTATTTTCATTTCCGCTATTGACTGCCACCTAAGTGATGTGCCAGAAACAACAGAACACTACTTTGTTAGTTGCAAAGATGCTATCTTGTTCTGGGATGTCCTTCAGCGGACTCCACGAAAAAAAATTTGATACTAATTCTTACACTATCCGTTATCTTTTGCCGACATAACTTGATGAAGTGCTTTTTCATAAGTTTTTTTCTCATGGGTATGCACAGTCTTTAAAAGACGCGTATGCAAGATTGCAACGCAGAACCTGACATTTCTTCGTGGTCACATTTCATTAGAATGGCCGTCCGCCTAAAATACATTTATGTTGAAATTGACTTCAAACCGGACTGGTACCCTATCTCAGAGAGGTGCTTGGCCTTGTCACCTGTTGTGCATAACAAAATTTGAAGAACTCTCGCGGCTCTAATGAACTTTATTAATTACCGAGTGTTTCTTTGGTAACGCTAAAGCGCTTATTGTCGCTCTGTGATTTAGCTATGTTCTATACATGAGTGTCATTTTATGGTCCCTTTAGCGCACAATGTAGTAAATACCATTAGAGAAAATAAGAGACCGGTGTCGCTCAGTAGTGGAATACTGGGCTGCCACCCAGCAGACCCGCGTTCTAGCCCCACTGTCATTGGTGCTAAGTTTTTTTCTTCTAATTTCGCATGATGCGGTTGCGGACAGCGGTCGTGGTGGCAGACAACAGCGCGTGACTTGAGTTGTGGTCTCATAACAGCTTGTGCTTTAAAATTACGCCGTGAAAGAGTAGGCGCTCATCCCACGTCATAAAATTTAGGAAGGGCCAAACTCCTTCTTCGGCGAACGGCGTTCTATGATGGGCGCTTTGTTGCGCTAGGACTTTCCCAGTAGCATTCCCTATGGAGTTAATCCTGTAGGTGCACGCCCAGCACCTGCCATTCCGAAAAGCTTCCGTATTTTCTCTGGGTACGTCCCAGATTATACCTGATTGTCTAGCAAATTGTATAAGCGATCGCTTTCTATAGACCTCACGTCAATTTTTTTTTTCTGAGATGCTTGATATGGCATAATCTAACTTTTAAAAAGCAGTTAACTACAGTAAAAACAGTAAAATCTCGAATACTTTAAAACTGTTACATTCATTTGCCTCCCATTCCTATGAAGAAGCGACCCATTATTCTTTTCTTCTCGTGATTGCTATACAAGCAGACTACCTGGCAATAATTCGTAGTCTACAAAGCCGAATCGCGCCTATCTTACCCCTAATAATTTTAGTCCCACAAGTGTGTCAATGTCTTCTGTAAGGTACATAAAAAACGCGAGGCCTGTGTAGTAGGCGCAGTACAGTCACAGCGAAAGCTAGAAGAGCGGCCGTTCAGAGCCTTTTCAAAACCCTCACTGGGTAACTACTGCAAGCAAACTTGCTTGGTACACACGCTAAGGCTATAATAGTAAGCTTTCGGGTATTCGGCCAGCATTCGCTATGCTATTTTTCGTCATTCTTCTGAGAAGCGTGGTATGCGCTAAACACTTGCAAGGAATTTTGTGCCAATTGTCTATGCAGCTGCTGACGACGAAGAGGAATTATGGCTGAAGTGGGTATGCACCATGGTTAACAGGGGAAGAAGAGCAAGCTTTTTTAATGGGTTGGAGCG
The DNA here is from genome assembly GCA_013436015.1 of Rhipicephalus annulatus. Classification (NCBI taxonomy): domain Eukaryota; kingdom Metazoa; phylum Arthropoda; class Arachnida; order Ixodida; family Ixodidae; genus Rhipicephalus; species Rhipicephalus annulatus. The sequence continues at coordinate 218,443 of WOVY01000006.1, forward strand.
TCGGAAGGCCCACTCGTTCAGCTATTCGCAGTAGGCGACGACTGGTTGTTCTTTCGCTGTTTTATGCTTTATAGGTCATATTACGTGATTGCTTTCCCGACATCGAGCCTGCCAAAGGCAAGTTTGACAACAAGTTACAAGCACTGGCATAACTCAGTGGTAGAACATTGGGGCGGTGCCCAGCGGACCCGGGTTCAAGCCCCACTGTGTCATTGGTGGTAGTTTTGTTTTAAATTTTCGCGCGATGTAGTTGCGGACACCGGTGGTGGCGGCGGCGGACAACATGCAACTGCGCTTGACCAGAAAATAGATTTCATAACAGCTTTCGCTGTAAAAAGATACCACTCTATCTTCTAGTGCCTTTGACGTCTGGTTCACATATTTGTGATCTTCTTTTTTTGTATGGCAAGCCACATAAATGTGTCACATAATCTTGTCTGAGTGACGGAACAACACCGTGGAGCCTATGGAATCCCCGGAGCCCTCGTAGTCTTCGGAACGCACGCTTAGGTGGGAGAAAGACGCCTTTAACTGCGTTTCTGTGTCATTTCCTCCAGTACGTGCATCTAGCCTGCTCGGTGTAGATGTACGTCGAGAAGCGTAGTGACAAATAATCGTAAGTGACAAATATCTCTGACGTACTTACACTAAATGAGTGATTGCAGGAGCTTGTTAATCTTCATTCGCTACCTGCCGACCAGTAGCGTCTTCGGAACACTCAAGCATGTATTTTAGAAAAAGAAAAAAAATGGCTGAACATCACTGCAAAAAACTACACGTGTTTCTTCGCTAACAATAAAAACTACAAAAATGTATTAACAAGTGAAGCCCTTACGATGGTCATCCTGTAGTGACTGCGTTTGTGCTTCGTTTCTGCCTTCTCTTCTTTGTATTGATGCCCGTGCCCACTGTGAGGTAGTGTAATCAGAAAAGTAAAAATATCCGTTGTGAGGTTTGGCCTTCCGAGCATTCCATTCTATTATACTCCGCTTATAACATCGCCACGGTGTTTGTTCTGAGTGATAGAACTAGGCCAAAAAAAAAACTACTCAGCTGGTTATGCGAAATGAATGCAGCATGCTCGTTATTTTCTCCCGTCGGACTTGTGGAGCAAGTTTTATTTGCATCCGGGTATTGATTTTACGCAACACACTCTTTGAGCAGATAAGACTTTCTATGTACATGTGTCATGGACGGAGCGGACAGCCGCCCGAGAAGCCGAACTGCAGACGAGGCTCCTTGCCAATGCCTTGCCGAGACCGCTGTGGTCGGGTCCGTGCCGTTTTGCGATGAGTATATCTTGATGATTGAAGGCATCTTCGAATAAGTTAAGGCTTTTATGGCAGGCATCGAGTAAGGGACGGTAACACGTGACATCGCTATAGCAGGATTGTGACGAACTCTGCAAGAAAAGAGAGGAGAAGCGAGAATGCATTTAACATAGGAGAGTACATCGCAAGCCATCAGAGATCATTTGTAATATGCACGGAACTGTGCAGAGCATATTTTCAAGCTTGATGGTTGGCTTCGGATATAGAGAAGTGTTTAGTGTCGACACTATTTTGAGCAATGGGCGAAAAGAATAGTTTCAATGTGAGGCTATTTTGTCCCAAAACCATGATATCTTCATAAAAAGGGCGATCTGGAGGGATCCGGTATTTTTTATCAGCTGGGGTTCGTTGCTTTGCACCTAAATTGAGCAAACAGGTCTCTAGCTTTCCGAATCCATCCTGATGCAGCCACCGTTGTAGGGGTTCATTTCCGAGACTTTCGCGTCAGCAGTACAGCACCGAAACCACTAGACGACCATGCAGGTTGACAGAACAGTTTAGAGCAGAGACTTCTTACGACATTACAGTAGCCCCAACCGTCGAAAATCGTCTCCCGTACGTACGTTTTTATTAGACACTGACAAACGTGGCGTGCTTGGCTTTGCATCAAGTGCAGTATGAAAATTAATTACGTCAGTTCTACTAAGGATGCTGAAAGTGAGAACAAGATTTAGCTTACGCTGAAGCTTCTCATATGGACGTGCGCAGCTCTTTTCTTTCCGGTCACCAGAGGCATACGCAAAAACATTAAGAACTATAGTGTTCGTGTGCTTGACACTCGATATTGCAGCGGAGTGTGCAAAGTTGACCTTAATATAATGAAAAGTCTACTAAGCATAGCAGAATTGTTCGTCGAATTGAATGCCTAAAAACTGAAACGTTAGGAGTTCTATTATATACAAACAGTATATTAATATAGCTTGACAAAAGATGGGGGTGACTCAGCTGTCAGGACAGTTAATGAAAATAAAGTGACTGACTTCATTGCAGGGATGTAAGCGGCTGGAATCGTCGCAATACTTGAAGGATGACATCTCAATGACGCAGGTTACTTTCTACGTGGGTTCTAAGAAGAACATGAATAAGTTCCAATGGATTGGCTCTGCTAAGCCAGTTCCTACTTTTTCGATATTGTTCTCAGTCTGACAGTCCCTATTGCTCTCCTGGGCTTCGCACTCCACCCGTAACGGCCCGGAGGCTCCCGTCCATCTGGAGAAACACGTGAAGCGAATTTCGAGGCGTGCTACACCGTACCCACCACGACACGGAACATCACTGCCAGATGCACTCGATGCCGCACCTATGGCAGCGGTGGCAAGTACTACTCCTACAGCCTCTGTAGAGAGAACTACAGACCATGTCCCTGTAAACAAGCAACTTCACAATGAGCAGGACAGCTCTGATGTTTCAGAGGAAAATTGAGAGAATATGGAGCAAGTGACCATCACGGTTGTGTCCTGCAAGAAAAAAAAGGTATTGGCGTTCCTGTCGTCTTCCGACCTACCGAGAAAGGATGAAGCTTATGGAAGGTCAACACTAACATTGTGACATCAGCGGGTGTAACGTCGGCTCAAGAGAAAGTTCTCAACCATCGCCTCCACAAGAATGAAAGCTTGGTGGTTACTGTGCCAATCCTGCCTGCTGCAAACCGTTTGCTCACTGTGACTGAAATGGCTGGCATGGCTGTAGAAGCCCGAATTGCGTACTCGTACACGGCTAACTATAGAAAAATACAAGATGTCTCTCTGAGCTACTCAAATGAAGAACTACAAGACAATCTACGGGATCAAGGTGTCGTTTCAGTGAGGAGGCTCACCACCTTCACACCCGAAGAGGGAGGAAAAGTCAGAGAGGTACGTCGTCGATCTGTAATTTTGGAATTTGGCAAGGATTCACCACTACCTAAAGGAGTTACGCTTGGTCTCTGTAGTTACCCGGTCACCCAAAACGTTAGGGCAGCTACACAGTGTTACAAGTGTCGAAGGCATGGTCACACATCAAGACACTGCACAGGCCTTGTGCGGTGCAAAGTGTGTGCTGAACCTCATTCGCACAAAGACTTCACCTCAAGAGCACAACCTAAATCTGCAAACTACGGTGGCCCACACCCTACTTCATATGAATATTGGATTAAAGAGAGCTGCTACACTAGCACTCACGTTGGAGCAAGCACAAGGAAAACCACCAAGGCGTAACGAACCACCGCCTAACCCTGATGTGGAAACGAGTATGAAAGACGTCTTTCAGGAACAACCACCACAAAGCCAAAAGACATCCGGTAACACGTACGCAGATGTTACTAAAAAGAAACGTGGGAAATCCGTGGGCTGGTCGTCATCATCAAAATCATCGCAACGTGCTCACAAGAATCACCAAGCCAGCACTATTGTCACCAGTGTCAGTCACCGCGACACGACAAGGAGATCTGTGAGAGACATCGACACAGAAACACCGACCAAGATGTCACACGTATACTAGTTCTTATGTTGTCTGCAGTCCTCAAAGCCCTTGTCCGCGCGAATCTTTCGTCAAAAAGTCTCCCAGACGTAGAAGCAATCCTTGCAAGGGAGCCCCTGGTGTCGACGTTCTACGCACCACAGGGGAGTATTTCTTCACAGTAGCAATCGTGGCTTCCTCAAGGACATCGCCACTTGAGCTCACAAGCCATAAAATATTTTGCACATGCACCATATTCCAACGAAACGCTCGCGGGCTTCGCTCAAAGCTTTCGGACTTCCAACAGCTAGTGCGAGCGCACCTATTCTCTTTCATCGTCATCTCCGAATCATGAGTCGGGCCACATTTCAGAATGAACTGGTATTATTTTCATCATTCAAGACGACTTGACAATATCAGCAGACTGCTCATAGGCATTCATGGATATATTTCGGCCTCTAAGATTGACATACGACCCCACAACGACAATGAAGATGTGTGCGCCATCACAGTAATATGTAAACAAGAATACACACTCATTGGAGTATACCTGCAGCTAGGCAAGCCATTCGACGCTTCAAGACTTGAAACTTCAATTAAAAAATACCTTCTCCACACATAGTTTGTGGACACCTCAATTCCCTAATAAAATTTGGGCCAGCTCGCATAAGTGTGCGCGAGGAGCCATGCTCGCCGAACTATCAAAATATTTCGTTTAACCTGTGAATGACGGCAGTGTCACATATCGACTAGGCTTTTAGACTACCAGTAGCATCGACGTGTTCTTCGCAACAATCTTAAGGGCCCTTAAATTTCACTGGTGCACCGACTTGGAAACACGGGGGAGTGATCACTACCCAATCATGATATCAGCTGTTGGTGCGAAGATGTCTTCAAAAAATTAGTTCCAATATCTACAAAATGGGATGCATACAAAGATGCCGCTCGCAAAGGAATGAATCACTGCTGTCACCAAGAACGAAAAATTACGACAATGTCTAATTGCCTTAGAGCATGTACATGCGCTTTGCGCACAAAGTGTCTTGAAGACCTTCTAGCCTGCCGATGCACAAAACGTCATATCCGGCGTTTCCTGGATAAACGTAGCCGGCAGAGATGGCGCGATTTTCGCTCCACATTTGATGTGTGTCAACCAGTAGCCAAAATATGGCGCGTCTTTAGAGGCACGTTCACACCACACCAACAGCTTCACCATTTCATCACACTTTCCCTTCACGAACAGAAATCCATCAAAGAGCTGTCAGAAGAATACTGCGCACTGTTGTTATCAACTTAAATGCCCTGGAGTCTTTCCGCAAGCAACAAGTCTGACTACTCACGAGTGGCAGTGCCTGCATTAGATTTTCCTTTAACTATTGAAGAACTGAACACCGCAATCAGCGAATCAAACAGGCACCCATCACCCAGTCATGACGAAATAAGCTATGGAGCCATCGCAAAGTTACCCCACAACTCCCACCTACGACTCCCAGAATATTATAATTTTTCAGAACTGTCTGGCGTGCTTCCCGTGGAATGGAAACTCGCTAAAATAATGCACATTTTGAAACGTGCAAAACAGCCGACAAGCTATGCCTCTTTTCGGCCCATCGCCCTGATGAGTTGCATTGGCGAACTTATGAAAATGATGGTTCACAAACGACTGACTTGGTTTCGAGAAAGCCACGACAAGCTCCCACAAGAAATGAACGGATTCCGCCAAGGCAGATGAGCTATCAATAATGTCATCAACCTCGTTTCTTCACTGGAAGATGACATCTTTGCTGGACGCAACCCAATGGCTATCTTCCTCGACATCAAAGCATCCGTCTTCCACCATGTCATTCTCGCAGCCATGGTCAGTCTTGGCCTTTGAAGAAGACTGTATAAATGAATTGAGTGCTATTTAAAAGACCGGAACATACATATGTGCCCTCCAAACGGTTCCACACAGTTATAAGCAGTGGAGAAGGGCGTACCCCAGGGCGCAGTGCTCAGTCCACTCCTTTTCAACATCACCCTCATACATGTAACGAAGATATTGCCGCGAGGAGTCTTCACTACAATTGACGCCAACGTTATCTGAAATGTTTCAAATTCGCGTTTTGTCACAACGCCTTCAAAGAGCTTTACGGAACCTCTCCACGTATTCGGATCTCAAGGACATGCACGTTTCTCCAAAAAAAGAGCACAGTCATCGCTTTCACGATAAGGAAAATGACCAAGTATCCACTCCTTGCTGGCCGGCCACTGACCTTAGGTGATGGTGTCAGCAATTTCTCGGAATAGTCATCGACAGAGCTCTTTTCTGGTCTCCCCAGGTAAAGAAACTTCAAGCGAGAATAGCTGCAGCATTACAACTTTTCAAATTCGTGGCGGGAACACGATGGGGATGTGGGTGCCCTTCAATGATCCTGCTTGAGAAAACGTATATCGAATGAGCCTTGCATAACATGCCTACCAGTGCTTTTACGAATATCTTCACCAAACAAGAGACCTTTAAAGCCACACGAAACAATTGCCTACGAATCTGTCTGGGCCTTCCGAAGAGCTCATCAGCATAGGGATCTGCATCGAAAGCAGTATAAGTCTCCCGTTAGCTGTCATATACCCTCAAGAAATATGGCACACTCATTTCCGCCATGTCTTACATGGGAAGAACTATTTTCTGTGCCGCATACATCTCATCCACAACAATTCAGCATTCAGCCAAGCTGTAAAAATGCAGCAACTTACTGCTATTAGACAGCGGAAGAAGTTAATGCCCACAAGATTTTCTCCCTGGACGCTTTAACCTCTTGATATGCAACCGTATTTACCAGGCATCAATGAAGCGAAGAGACGTTTTGCACAGACCACTTCGCTGCAGACTACTCTCTTCTACTTAGCCCAGCATTACACTCAGCTTTCTCATATTTATACTGACGCTTCAACTACTCCAGGAGATTTTGTCATACGGCCTCTATGTCCCCTCTACAGGACAAAGTTTATCTTATCGGCTACAACACAGAACATCATTAATGACAGCCGAACTTAATAGAATTAAAGTAGCAGTCCTGTACATCCTGCGTCAAACGCTGAACCGATGGGTGATCTTCACCGACTCCAAGGGAGCACTACAAATACTGTTCAGCCTCTTAAAGAAAACAAATTATCACCCGAATTGCACCACTTGGCTATTACCGCCGGTCACGCTGTCACATTTCAATGGATACCGGCTCATTGCGGTAAACTGGCCAACGAAAAAGCAGATGAAGCAGCCCGCAAACGACTTCAAAAGCAAAATTACAGGCTAACCTACTTCCCTAAATTGTATGCTTTCCGGCTGGCTAAAAGGCTTGCTTCCGAAAAAAAAAGCTCTGGAACCTCCCGACGTATCACTATGCTTTCAACCACTCTATCGACCCACATCTAAGAACTAGACCCTCATCTCGAATTCCTCGACACCTGGAAACTCTCTACCATCGTCTCCGGTTGAACAGGGCTTATGGAAACAACTTACGGTATCGCTTCGGTCAAGTAGACAGTCCATACAGCATTAACTGTGGCTCCATAGAAACTGTAGAGCATATCTTGTTTGAGTGTCGAGCGTATACCGATGAGCGTGCGCTCTATGAACACTGCATGCATCTCTTAACCCAACGATCTTTATCAGTTGACGGTGTCTTGGGACCTTTCGCCAGCTTCACGCAGCAGAGGCATGCGAGGACACTTTAATTCAACTATTTGAACAATATCGGTCGGCTAGGCAAACTGTAGTGGCTCCTTGCAAACTCATAATGAGTCACTCTGTCACCACACGTCCCCGCCCAAGAAACAATGAAATGTCCGTATATTTACTTCTTTCTTCAAATTGAAGTTTTTTAAAGATTTTTCTCTCTGTATTTGTATTTCAGTCCCCAATCCGCTTTCCTGGCTGTTTTTCTTCTACCACACTTTCTCAATCTCTGCTCCTTTTTCGCGCACGTGATAAGTTTATATGTAACGCCTTTGCCCATTCCAAACTTGTTCCGTGAAGTTTCTCGCTTTCCGCTTTTCACCACGTGCCCGTTAATGCTCATATAAGAAAGAGGAGAAAAAAATTCACTGTTAGGTGGCAACCAAAGCAATGCTGTCGTTTTGGCGCATACAAACAGGAAACAGTGTGAGCACAACGGTCAATAATCACATCTGGGTGTGCTCGGTTTTCGAAGCAGTTTGTTGACTTATATCATGCGTATTCACACGCTTGCTTAATGTGGCCGCCCATACAAAACACATATCCCGGCATCACATACACTGATGCCCACCTTCGTAGTTTATCCTTCCATCATTGTCGATATCCGTGGCTCGAATCATGCTATCCAGCTGCGCCTCGGACATGGGCTCTCCGATCATTTCCATGGCCAGCTTCAGCTCATCCTGCGTGTTGAATTACAATACAGTGACGTCAGTGGGATCCGAATCGCTGTTTTTGTCAGCGATATTGGAAAAATAAGCAATATTCAGTCATCATGACAGTCAACACGAAACTATTACATAGCTAAGCGATGCCATCTGTTCTGCGTCATTCATTGTCAGATAATATGAAAGTGAAAATATATTTTGCTTGATGGCACACTTTTGCACAAATTGAATGGGTTGGTACCAGTGAGTACTTAAGTTATGTTGCCTTCTAATCTGGTCAATAGGTAGTGTAATTAGGGCAAGTGGTAGTGATGTTTTAGTTGGAGTCTACAAATATATGAGAATACTCAAATAAGCGCACGTTTGTGTCTTCATTGCCTTTGATACGCATTGATTTCATATATCTCCTATTAGTTAAAATTGTGACCTTTCCCCAGCACCTCTGCTCAATTTTAATGAGTGGGTTTTGCAGAAACAGAGTGCATTAGCACATATAAAAAAACTGCAAGACGGGCAGAAGCTGTCCGTAGAAAAGTAATTTCCTACTAATTTAAAAAAAAGAAGACACAGTGTCTCAGGTTTCTATGTTTGATTTGAACAGAGCCGTGAATACCATGCTCAACTAAGTGAGGCATTTAGCTTGTCCATCTGTTCGAATAACGAGTGTAATAAATGTCGTGGATCAGGACGCTACAGACACTGACTGTTCAAATATCTGTCTTGCCTCTGAATTGTGCATTAATGTTTTATTCTTTCTCCCCCCTTTTTTGTCTAGTTGGGTTGCGTCCTTACAATTTCTAAGAAAATCGGGCCGAGCTACATTCGGTAGTGCAAATTTTAGTAAATGAAAGGCATGCCGGCCATATAAAGCAAACTCACTGCACAGGTGATGAGGTAAAACAAATTATGAAGGCTAGTGGGACAAGCGTTTTGACAGTAAACCACGTCGAAAGTATGAGTGCCTAGTACCTTGAATATCTAATGCAATGAACGTCTACAGTTGTATTCCACGCCGTTTGGCACTGGAACCACAGAAGCAGCGTAGAAAGAGATATGTGAACGAGAGATACCTTTGTGATGTAACCGTTGGCGTCCTTGTCAAACACCCTGAAGGCAGCCAGCAAGTCCTCCATGACGTCATCTTTGATGCTCGTTTGCGCGGTCATCCAGGCAAGGAACTCGTCCTCACTGATAAGGCCATCATCTGTGATATAGAAGGCAGCGCAGGCTCAGCTGAGTAACTCCGCGAAATGACGTTTGTAGGCAAATAAATGTTAACAAATAAGGTTTTCAAAAGACAGCAATGAAGCTCTCGCCTTCCAGTCGGAAGCTTTGAGAGCTTGGCCATAACAGGATATTTTTATTCAGGCAGAATAGAGCATCATTAAGCATGTGATGTGGTCAAGATGCACACTCAGGTTGAATTTAAATGATGGAGTCAGAACAAGTTTTTCTGCTCCTTTTGGAGCAAGTGTGTTCCAATGGCAGAGTGAGGACGAGAGTAAGATGTTCCAATCAGAGAGTGGGAGCGAAATCGGGGCGGAAGTGGCTCCGAGGAGCAGGACAACTTGCTCCACCAAAATCGGCGGAGTGAACTGGAACTCGGCGCGCCGCACTCCCTTGACGGTGACGGAACGGTATGTTGAACCGCTGTGTGAACGACCTTGGAGTGTGGCAGCTTGGGCTAGTTGGTATGGTCGTTTTGTTCTCGCGCTATAACTATCGTCAGACCTTGGGGGTGCCGCTGCGTCCGCGTGTTTTGGCAGTAATGGTGGACGACATGGCTGGCCAAGCTAATCAATTCGCCGCCGAGGGACAGCGAACAACCGCGTACGAAGAATTCGACAGTGGAATAAGCAGAATGGAATACCCCACGCAAGGTATTCCGGGCTACTCGAGGACTTCCTCTTTGACCTCGTCCACATACTGTTCCGGCAGCCCAGATTCTGTTATAACCGCTGACTTGTAGGCGTTGCTCTAGGCCAGAGTCGAGTGCTGGCTCGAAGAATCCTTAGGTTGCTCTGACTCCAACACTAGAATTCAATATTAGGCGCTTAGGGCGTTTTGTGCTGAGTTGAGAGTATTTTTTTTCTGGAAGTCAGAGTACTGAGAATCATCTCATGATTTAGAGTCAGCCTTGTTGCGGGCATAAACCATCGATCTACGAGGCCCGCAGCACTGCTGCGTAGCTGTGCTGTTGATTGCTCGTATCGTCTAGGGTTCCTGAACACTGGCATTGTCCTGTCCATTGAAATACGCTGAGGCATTTTCCTCACTTTAACCACTGAAGGAAAAATAACCTTTTTTTGTTTTTATCAGCATGCTTCCCATTTTCGTGGAGGTTGATGCGAAAGTATTCTTTTGCAGGTTAAGTACATATAAAAAATGAAACGATTTAGATTGCGATGTACAGTTCATAATGTGCGAGCTGGATGCTGCTGCCTTTTTGACAAGGTGATACATATGAATAGTGTAGAAAAGTAGTGGTTGTTTGCTTGAAAAAATATCTAAAAAATATGCCGAAATCAACATGTTGAAACGCGTACGTAAGGCGCGCATCAGGTTTATTGCGATTGAACCTACGAGTTGGCGGTGCAGCAAGCGGTGATCGCGGAAGGTGTTTTGGGTGAACGGACGAGGCGGCAGCTGCGGGCGCCGTGGCGAAAGCGTGGCAGGCGAGGGAGACAATGACGTCAGCGCACACGGAGAGGGAAGCGTGACGTCAAGGTGCAGCAGCGGTGTGACCTACTTGGCAGAGCACCAACTCCTGCAGCGCCGGCGCGTTGTACGGAGGGACAGCGTTACACAAGTCAGCTCCACTTCGTGAAGGATGCATAAACAGTGAATATGACACCCCCGTTCTTCAGGATATAGCCTTCCTGATGCCTACATCGTTTCGCTTCTTACTCGGGAGTACGAGCATGTTTGCCAATTTTGCAAGAGCAAAGTGAAATTCCCGAAGTAATTTTCAAAGAAATTACGCTAGCTCCACTGTTGATTTTACGCCTTGGGCCACTGGTGAGGCTACACACATTTTTTTGTTTTGTATTATAATGGGTGCTCACTGCTTCTTCGCTAACAGTGGCTTGCCCCGCTAATAACACGTATGATCTTCGTGCCCTTGAAGTTCAGGGAACCCAGCCTGAAGCTTGAAAGGCGGAAACACTACATATACAACGAGTATCGTTTGCGGAAACGATAAGAAGGAAAGGGCACAGATTTTTCTTATTGCCTCATAAACGCATTGCGATTAGATAACGAGTTCGGTGTTCACGTGTGCAAGCTTGATGAGGCCAATAGCGGTTGAATGAGCATAAACAAGATAACTCCAGTACGCCGACTTGTTCAACTGTCCCTTCTCCGCATTTTGTTGTGATCGGACGCCTTGTCTTGACGCCGCTCGGACGCGTGGAATTGGTTCCGGCCTTTCAGCGAGCTTCCTGAGGTGCCCAATATTGGTGACAGCAGCGCGAGTTTTCTAGGGCCGTCGGCTCGCATCGCCAAAAGCCCTTTCGACACGCACGGCCGACGGAATACCTAGAAAGGGCTGCTTGCTGTCTGAGCTGCCACATCTGCGTTGCTTGGGTCGTCGAAATGCACCTTACGATACGTCGAGCACAGAAGAACCATATTGACGCACGTTTCTCGCCTTTTAAGGTGCCTGTCCAGTCTCCGTTTCCCGCACACCACGGCTTGGCCGGCAGCGGTGGCTCCTTGATGAATCAACTCTGTGCATGAGACTCTCCGTCGTCGCACTGTGGGGTGGTAGTGGTTAGAAGAAGAAGAAGGCGCCTAATTTCTGCAGCCCGTTAGGGAGCATGGTGCAGCGCCTGCACTGTGTTAGTTGTGTAGTGTATCGTGTGTGTTCGTCCCTCGCCGAACGATGAACAAGACCGTTTTCTCTCTTCTTTGGATTGGGAAGGAGTACTTGTTTGACTTTCTCTTTTCGGGGGCGGGAATCAAGACAGCAATTTTATTGGACTATCCTGACCTCAATTGTTTTCGCTGCAGAGAATCTTGGGAAGACCAGGAGATAAAAACGCCAGCGCGAACCGCTCCAGAAAACTTCATTTTTATGTAGTATAGCGCTACCTAAATAACGTAAATATATGTAAATAAACCTTACAGTTTTCAGCACCAGATCCTCGGTTCATCTTCGCCTTGACCCTTGAATGGCTCCGAGTCCCGACAAATTCAACCAGTCACAATATTTCTGGTATCATTGTTTCATATGAAGCTACGTTTTTACAATTTTCTCATGAACGATTGTAACTCTCCTGAAAACTAGATGCGTTTATAGATTTGTTAAGCCCAGATCAATTTAGAAGACGGGTTAGGCATACACCTAAATACTGCATCAGATGTGTCTAAGGAGTTACAGATGGGCCATTTTATAAGTTCTGTTTTTATTGGTTGCAGAAGACAATACGAAAGTATCCTTAACAAGACTAATCTTTTCTGGTATTTTATCTGCTGGAACCATGTAACCACGAGGCATGCCACAGTGGCAGGCCGCAGAAATTTTGGCCACCCGGGGTTCTTAAGCCTCCTTAAGACATTCTAAGCCTCAGTATACACTGACTTGTTGCATTTCAGCTTCACCGAAACACGACCGTCAAAGCCGGGATCAAACTAACGACTTACGGGCGTGGGTCCGAGCACCGTGACACCTGTACTCCCTCGGCCAATGAAGGGAACATTCACGCATGAGTTGTGTTTGATATGAATGATTCTACCCCCGGCACATTGTGTACAGCGCCATTTTGTTAAACGAATGCACGCAATACCAGAAAAAAATAGAAATAGGCATTGCATTATAAGTCTAATGAAGATATCAATTTATATAGCAAGATATCACCTTTCAGAGTACAATATAAACGATGATTTAGAATCACGGGTATTGGGCACCCAGAAAAAGAAGAGTTGGAGTTATGGGGTCCAGCTGTGGTTAGTACTGTTTAACATGCTGCGCGACACTTACCCCTGCCCGACGCCTGTACAACGAGCTTCTGTATCATGGAGTCGTTGAGCAGGATTCCCAGGTTGTCCAGCATGTGCTTGATTTCGGCTGCGTTCACGCGGCCGTCCTGGTTCTTGTCCAGCAAAAGGAAGGCAGCCTTCAGCTCTGCATTTATAGTAGATACAGAGAGTCAAGACAGGCGTCATTTTTCAAAAATATCACCAAAGGTCTTTCTTCTAAAACTTAACTGAAAGTGTAAGGAAAACATCATGGCAACTGGAGCAGCAGTACACAGTACCAGTGCCAGTGGTGTAACTAGGCGTTGGCACACAGGCCCCGTGGCCCCTTTCCCTCCACGCTCATACATGTTATTTTTCGCCATGGCATAGAGAACGAAAAAGAACCATTCGAAGGGGTTGATCCCCACAAAAAATGTCTGCCTATGTCACTGTACAGTGCTCTAAGTAAGGCGCTATGTTGGTCTACTTGAACTATAACTATACTTGAAACAATGATAGTTTTTTGCCATCAAACAGCTTTGTCGATTACGAACCATTAACAGGCGTCCATCACGGATGTGAAAGCCACGTGAAGTGTGAGCTGCTGAACACGACAGGTGGTGAAATACAACGTCTCAACGCAATGTTTTAGAGAATATTGCGTTTACTAGTGCAAAATTCATTAGGCCCGGTGCAAGTGCATGAATGAAAAAAAAGTCAATATGTTCCTTCTCTGAAGTTTTTGTGTGTGCTTTTGCTTTATGAGAATTGTTAATGTCCCTCCTTCTGGCATCCGTGAACTTAAACCAACGTTTTCTGAGGCAACCCTAAATCACTTATTCCATCGAAACCAAACATTTTATGATGGTACAGCCTGTACCAATATGTTCACTAGAGAAAAACTGTGACCTGTTGTCCCATAATAGAGTGCTTCGTCAAATATTTTCCTCCGGCTGTACTTATGAGGCGAGAAGTTTCTCCATTGGCTGCGCCATGAATTTCATGGTCGTTTACAACGTGCCCAAGTGCACGCGCCATTGGCTGTGCCGTCATTGACATCGTTGTTTTCGTGGTACCCAAACACACGTGCCATTGGCTGTGCCGTCAGAGACGTCGTGCACCCCGTCACAACCATGCCACCAAGCTCACTCGCAGTATTTTTAATTTACAACTTCCAGTAGGGTAGGCTTCGTATGGTGCGATCTCATAACAGCAGACGACATACAAGAACAGCCCCGACAGCAAAACCGTGAGGAAATTCGTGTTCGCTGGGCTGACACTGCAGTTCGGTCATAATTGCAGGCCATGCGTAAGCAGCAACTGCGTAGCGAGGATCCGGTAGAGTTTCTAGCCGCGCTTAACCACAAAACGGAACAAAAGGGACAATGGCTGGCGGCTGCTGCTGACCACGACACCGAGCTAACTCGAGATATTGAACGTGAGCGACAACGGCGAGCTGAGGTAGTGGCATAGCTAGAAAAGCCGTTTAGCAACGGTGGAAGTGCACTCGCCAGTGCCATGCAACGCCCACTTTAGGCGGAAGTTTCTCGAGCGGCATTTTGGCTTCAGCTGCGACGTCTGCGATCGCCTGTGGCTGCACGTTTCATCTTCGTTGGTTAACCATCTGTAGGAAGTGCTTGGGCGGTGATATTCTTCAGTATTTTCCCCCGCAATATCTGCTTACATACACTAACTCCTGCACCTTTTTTTTTTAAATCCCGAGTGTGTACCTCCAGTAAGAAGCATGAGCGTGTTTCATTCCTGGGTGACTTGTTATTCGTAGGGTTATACACAATGATAACTATTGTTCCGTTAGCAGCATGACGATAAGCTTGAAGTGGTCTGCACGTTATAGTCATACATGAAAGCGGGGTGATTTCAAGCGATAGCGCTTATTCGGGTTAACCGATTTGATGGATTCTTATCGGCAGTCAGAATTGCTGATAGCGAACCGATGACAGACGTTTCGTCGCGGATGTGAAAGTCGCGCTAAACGTTGGTTGCTCAATGAGAGAGGTTTTGAAATTCTGCGCCTGAATGCAATGCTTGACAGAAGACTGCATTTACTCGTTCAACATTTAGTGGGTGCATTGTTATTCATACGGTTGTCCAGGGCTTTAAACTTCCGGAAAGTGAACGCAGAGGAGCCAATATTCTTGGGGTCTGTCAAACAGGACGCAGAAAGGGAAAAAAGTACAAAAGAAAAACAGTGTTATCATGCGGTTGTTGCGGCGTCTTGCGGTTTTTGATGGGTGCAGAGTAAAAAGAAAACTAAGTGGTTTCTGAAACTTCGTGTTGCATTCTATATGCAGAATTCATTTTTAGAGAACACGTGCGATCGTGCGCCACAACGGGAGCACGAAGTGGCGATAGGGCTATTTTGAACATAGTCGCGGAAAGCCGCGTGAAAAAAAAAAAAAAACCGACCAAAGATAACCCTCTACTATCAAAGCTGCACGTACAACACACCTGCACAAAATACCTGGCATTTAAATTTCCAATAGTCAAGTGAAATATCATAAGTGGGCAAGAAGTCATGACGTTTTTTTAAGTCACCACTACTTTACTTGGTTAATAGCTAAGCAAAGCATAATCTAAAATTTCTGTTTGGTATGGTCCAAATCAAAAGTTGTCATATCAGCTGTACTCACTATGTATTAGCCTAAGGTACATGTCATGCACCCACACAATGTATTCAACTGTACACTCATTCGAAGTGTCAGTCATTCGGTGCCCCGTTTTTCCAGATGAATGCTCCAGTTGAAGCCCGTTTCGACTTTTATGCGGTAGAGCTCAATGCTCTCCCATAGTAGAGTTCTGCGAACTATATATCATCAAACATTTGTTCTATACGTCTCTCAAGTAATGCTGCATTGCTTGCTGAACTGTTTTTGGAAGAGCTGAGCACTCTCCCATATTAGAAGGTACAGTGCTCTAAATCGCCAACTATTTTTCTAAACATCAATTCTACCATGAATTGAACCAAACCAGCTTACTTATTACCACCAACCAGCTTACCAGCTTACATGAACGGCTTTATGTTCTCCCCATAGTAGAGTACCGAGTACTCTAAATTTTTAAACATTGTTTCTAAACACAGCTAAAGAAATTTCAAGAGAGGGCCTTTGGGGCTTTCAGACGCACTTCTGATGGCAAAGGTGCTAATATTTCGGCAAATGAGAAAGTTTGATGTAAACAACGAAGCTACTCTGGACTCACTCTTCAAACGAATCTCGAAGTACTCAAGTGTAAGTAAGCCTACGTGAAAATGGAACAAACATAAATAAGCATGTCATTAGACAACTAGGAATAATTGGTCAAATGTCGAACTTGAAAACCATTTTATCGGTGAAGTTCTGTTGTTTAAAACCTCTCAAAAAAGAACGGAAAGTTAATGGGTGTTTGGCGTAGACTTCTTCACGTTCACTTTTAGTAGGTATATGCGAATATACCGCTTGAATAGACTGTCTTGTAAACATAAACAACTTGTAGCTGCCACCAGCAGATACTTTTAGATGCACTGATAAATGAGCTAGCGTTGTGGAAAATGTCAAATAAATATGTGAGATACTGAGTGAATCAAAACACGCGCCTGACAGTTGTCTACTTTTTGGCTCTTTTTTGTTCTTCAATTTGTATCAACTAATGAACATTTGGTGGCGTGCAGGTCTCTGGAATTCCGCGAAATTGGAGGCGAAGGTGTGTTAAAAGCTCACAGAATTTATTTTGCCACTTGTTTTGCCCAACATGAAAAGTTTTTTTAGTACATGTGCGAGTCTCAAGAAAAGCTGTGGCATGGGGCTTCAGTTTGGAGACATCTTACTGCTGAGCGCTACTTTCAAACGTTAAGTGGCACTGCACGATACAAATGAAGGTGCTCCGAATCCACGGCACTCTGTTTTCACGTCAGTAGACATTAGAAGTTCAGCTAACTTCAGCAATTTGACATCTGATGATGTGGCTGCGTCATCTCTTAGGATAAGCAATGAAATGCGAGTAAGAGATATTAACTGCTCGAAGTTCTTAATCCCTCGTGAAATGATTGCGGAAGGGACTACAACGTCCACAACGATCTCTGCAACTGTCCTTTCTTGCCCGCTATTCGCTACTAATTTTTGTTCTCGTCATAAAGTTGTTACTTCTCGTAGTTTTACGAAAAGTCATATAATATGCGTGGGAGAAGTAGTTCTTTCTTCAAGTCGTGAAGTCTTTCATCATGCTGCAAAAAAAAAATGCACAGAAGTCAACTATGTACGCTTTAATTGCGACATTTTAGATTTTAAGATGGCACGTTGTACTTACGTTTTCGCTAAAAGGGTAGGTTATTTAGCCATTTACTCAATAACCTCACAGTTATTTTTTTCCAATGCGTGGCTACTTTTGGCAACATTAACGCACTTAGCTAAACTTGGCTATTTTGATATATTCATGTTGAAACAAGCGCAAGCCCCGCCGCGGCGGTCTAGTGGCTAAGGTACTCGGCTGCTGACCCACAGGTCGCCGGTTCGATTCCCGGCTGCGGCGGCTGCATTTCTGATGGAGGCATAAATGTTATAGGCCCGTGTGCTCAGATTTGGGTGCACGTTAAAGAAGCCCAGGTGGTCGAAATTTCCGGAGCCCTCCACTACGGCGTCTCTCTTAATCATATGGCGGTTTTGGGACGTTAAACCCCACAAATCAATCAATGAAACAAGCGCAAAAATACACACACTCAGAGAGGACACAGACAAGCGCTTACTAGCAACTGAAAATTTTATTCCGAAGCCCAGTGTTTTTCTCTGTGTTACGTTTTTTTGTTTTTTTGTTTCTTTCTTTTTTCTGTTTAAGGCCTTTTTGTTTTTTTTACATTTTTTTAGTTCTTGACACGTGTTTGTTTCGGGTGTGGGCGTGTGCATATTTTGTTATATCACGTTGTTGATGATGACAGGGGAAGTCGGGAATGACGTACATGCGTGTGATGTTTTTATTAGTGTTCGCTTCAAAATAAAATTTTCAGTTGCTAGTAAGCGCTTGTCCGTGTCCTCTCTGAGTGTGTGTATTTTTGCGCTTGTTTCATCCTGAACCTTTACCAACACGCCCAACTGGCTGTCATCCTAAATATTTTGATCTACTTTTCCTATTTTCCCTTGCCGTTTGTGCTTTTTCGACTTAGTAGCCCTGAGTTAGCAAATCGTAGTTGGTATAAAAATGATCGCGGCTTGCCCACCACGTCGTCTGGTTCACGCCTCATAGCAGTAGCATAGTACCGTGGTTTCGGCAAGCTAAACTACAGAATATCGTTTCAAATGCTGCGTTTCTTAAATAGAGTACACAATACGGTTGAATTATTACATTCACTAACCGGTAAGAGTAGAAGCTACGAAATTGTTGAAAAACAACAAACAAAACAAGACACGAAAGCTTGTATTTTCATATGGCCACAAAATGGGGCAATCATGCGGAGGCAGACCCCAGAAGCTCATTCCTAAGCGCTCTTTATTGTTGGCGTCGCAACCAGACGGGTGAAAATAAAGCATGCTCAGACAAGCCTTTTAGAGCATGCTGTCCACGTGCACATGTCCTAACCGGCCGATATCTCGGGTCCAGGGGCGTAACTCAGCAAGCCCCTGAAAGACGACCTCTGATTGGCTCTCACTTCTGGCAAACAAAACTGAAATTGCTGATATGGGTGCTTTGCCATTGTGTACCTATCCGGCCCCTCGGTCGGCCACCAGATAATCATGACAAACCTCTGCGCGCATGCATCTACGGACTTTTTGGCCTCCATTGTTCTAGCGCGTTGGTAACATGTCGCGGGCGGGAAAGAGAAAAGATAGCTCGCATGGCCGGGCGATAAAGAGTGCGCTAATCGGTGTAACCCGGTTGTAACCGCATCCGAGAAATGAGTCAATGGCTCCGTCAGATTATAGAGCTCTTTGATTGGGCGGGTTATTTGATAGAACCAGCTTAGAGAGCTTTGAAATTCCTCCTCTTTCTGTGCAGGTGCTATTACAGCGACGTCCACATCTCTCGACAGCCCACAAGGCAGTGAAAGCCCTGCTGTGTTTCTTAAGAAAGATGGGTTTGTGTGAACGCCTCTCGCTTGCGGCGGACTCCTACACGCTGCAGTGAAATTAGTGCCAGTCTCTCCTTTTTTTCTTTTTTCTCTCTTTCCTCTTTCTCATCTTTCTTGTTCCCTTTCCCAATCCCCCAGTGTAGGGTAGCCAAACGGTTGTCTTTCTGGTTAACCTCCCTGCCTTCTCCCTTTTGTTGCTTCCTTCCTTCCTTCTTTTTGCTTGAGAGACAAGCACTGGAACGAACGTGAGGCCTACTCGAGAGTGGTGTTCATTAAAACTTGCAGCTGGCCGAGTCGGTTCATAATTGTGGGTAACCTGGTGTGCGCAAATGCAGACGAACGAAGAATTCTTTTCTGTTGTCGTTCGTCTGCATTTGCGCACACCAGGTTACTCGGGAGTGGTGTTCACGTTGTGTAATGTCGAGGTTGACGGTGCGCGGCTTACGAACGCCTTTTATTCGTGCCATCACGATCAAGTTACAATGGCAGTGTCGCTGACAAGTCGCAAGGTGCACGTGATATTAGCTTAAGCAGAATCACGAGTGGAACAAATTTTTCAGAAAGCTTGTAGCACGTGACGAGACGGATGCGTATGCACTGTCTCCCTTTCGTACTTCTTCTGAACCTTTGGTAGCAAGGGCACCCTTAAAAACCAGAATTTAGCAACTAAACACCTATTTACAGCCTCTAGCTGGGACATTTTGTTTGTAAAAGCCTAAGTTTTGTGACGTAACATTCAAGCAAAGTGTACTAAAACAAGTGAAACTACGAAGAAAGCAGAACTACAGCACAAGGACAGAATGGACAGATTGAGACGTTCTTTCACTGTTCCGCGTTCTTTCTAGCATGCCATCTTAGTTTAACATGCTGCTAACAATCAGCAACCATCTAAAGTTAGCCTTTTATGGCAGTTATTTTCTTTGGCGTGCACAAAAACGAGGACCTTATTTCAACTGATGAACATGAATGACGCAACCGGGCATCTGAGCAATAAGTGGCGCCGCAGT
The DNA here is from genome assembly GCA_013436015.1 of Rhipicephalus annulatus. Taxonomy (NCBI): domain Eukaryota; kingdom Metazoa; phylum Arthropoda; class Arachnida; order Ixodida; family Ixodidae; genus Rhipicephalus; species Rhipicephalus annulatus. The sequence goes on from WOVY01000006.1 coordinate 238,617, forward strand.
GAAATGTCTCGAAGCAACCGTGACGTGTTCTGTAGTGAGCTTTTCAGTTTATTAGTAGGCGACTGCGTTGATTTTTATGATAACTATAGCTGGTCAGCTAGAACCTTAAACGGTACGGTGCATCAGCAGAAAGTCACAGCTGTCGATCTAGGTCAGCCTATACTTGCTTATTCGTGCTTCATAATCAACTAATACTCACGCATTAATTTACACCTTCATCAGATCTATACTCCTCTAGAAGAGAGAGAACACAAAGTGTTGCTTTGTCAGCTAAATGAGATACAATGCACGAGGGAAAGTAAAATGGCGTGTAATGTCATAATCATCATCACTCTCTGCCTGTTTTGGTCGTTTGGAGGATGAAGTTTTCACTCAATGGTCTCTGATCTATTATACGACAAGCTCACACTCTCATGCATTGTGTGATTCTGTTTCATGACAACAAATATATCAATGTCATCACGCCACCTAATCTTTTCATCCAATCTATTACCATAACTGTTCATGAGCTATGTGTCCTTCTAGTGACTTTACCGATCAATGTCCATTTTCCCCCCTTTAATCTCTGCTATGATACCGTATACCACTCTTCGTTTTTTCATCCACTGTGCGGATTTTCTGCATCAGAGTACTAACCCATCATGTGTCGTTCCATCGCCCGCTGTGTAGTTCTAAATTCTTGTCTAGTTTCTTTTTTGTCTGGTTTCTTCCTCATAATAGAACGGGCAAAATTTGTTGATTATATGCTTTCCGTTCGAGTGACATTGGCAAGTTGCAGGTGATGAGATTAAGGCATGCTTATTATTTCTTGAATGCCGTTTGCATTAGTAGGCTCCCGCGGTAGTATTTGACCTCGACACACTCCTGCACAGGTTTAAGGTTCCCGTTGTGCATCGCCAACAAAACGAGAATGCGGCCTTATTTTTGTGTTCTTCTTACGCGCCTTGAATGCTGCTTCAAAGCTCTCTTGGCTTGAGTCTTCGTTTTGCATGTTTAGTAGCTTAAATATTTCACGCGTTTCCTTCGAATTTGTTGAGTGATTGTTTCACACAACACATATGTTTCTTATTTAATTACGTAATGCTGTTGTCAACTAGCACCTTGAAAGAGACTGAAGGTAGGTTGCGTCTCCGTAGGGGCGTAATTAGTTTACAAGAACTAATTAACTAGACAATTTGACGTAACTGTAAGCCAATGTGCGGAGTAATATTTATGATATAATGGAGATGAGAAATGCAAAAATTCAGTTACTTGAAGTCACGCTACCTTATATTAGCCGAATATTCAATTGGAGTTTGGAAGCTGTCGTGCTGAAATAGCATTTAGTGCGTCAAGAGTCGAGGCACGTATTTACGCGTGATAGCCTTACGCTTCTGCTTGAACTTAGAGAATAAATGTATATCCTGATTGATTGATTTGTGGAATTTAACATCCCAAAACTACGATATGATTACGAGAGACGTCGTAATCAAAGAACCCCAACCCTTAAGAACCCCAAGTGGTCGAAATTTGCGGTGCCCTCCACTACGGCGTCTCTCATAATCATATGGTGGTTTTGGGAAATCAAACTTCACATATCAATCAATCAATCAATCAATCAATCAATCAATTAATCAATCAATCAATCAATCAATCAATCAATCAATCAATCAATCGGGGTCTGGGGATTTTCGGAGGTAGATAAAAATGCTGTTTGCATTTTTTAAATGCTCGTAGCCACCAAGCAACTATCGCATGTAATTTGACAAATTCGCTGAATTCGTTATATGAAGAATTTTAAGATTGTCACGTGGTCGTGACGTCGACGAAGAAGCAGACAGTACGTTGAAGATTGGACTGTTTGTTTGGGGGAACCTGCGCCCGGTACTGTGCCCGGTAAATGTTCACAAAGTGTGCGTAGTCTTAAAAAACGATCTACTGCAGCCTCGAAGCTTGCGCCGCCGCGGTGGTCTAGTGGCTAAGGTACTCAGCTGCTGACCCGCAGGTCGCGGGTTCAAATCCTGGCTGCGGCGGCTGCATTTCCGATGGAGGCGGAAATGTTGTAGGCCCGGGTGCTCAGATTTGGGTGCACTATGAAGAACCTCAGGTGGTCGAAATTTCCAGAGCCCTTGACTACGGCGTCTGTCATAATCATATGGTGGTTTGGGGACGTTAAACCCCACATATCAATCAATTAATCAGCCTCGAAGCTTTTCGAACATCGCAGGCACGGTTTGCGCTGAACGTAGTGTAACGGGGTGATAACAAAACTTGAGGAAAGGAACGTGGTAATATGAGGGACTGTAGATAGCATGAGTAGTTGATGTGATTGCATTAGATTGCTGAAAACACACCACAATCTATTGCAACACCTCCTCTTGCCTTATGTTCCCCACATGTAAGCATCAAATACGTCAGTTTCACGCACTGACAAACAGTTGATCACACTGCATGTTGGAAACAACTAACAAGGAATCATCGTAGCGAAAATAATAATTTTTACTGTCTTATAATTGGGTACAAAATGCATTTGTGAAAGCACCTGAATCCATAGTTGTTCTGGTGAAGTGACCAGTGCCAATAGAACCAAGTTATGGGGGTCATTATAATAAGTGAATAGACGTATGATTATACCTATCAAAATTAGGCAGATAAGGGAGCTATCATGCGATGGGTTTTATGTTCACTGCTATCTCAAAGAAAGAAGTGGCGGCTACTCCTTATCTATAACAATAGCCTGCTAGCGCCTCCATGGATACGGCCAGTACGTACCAACTTGTGCAAGCGAGTACAAAGGACAATGCACAATGACAGGTGCCAAAGTATTTGCACACGGCACCAACCTCGGTGCACGAGCGAATCAGCTGGCAGCATTGAGGGGCTCGAGAACACCACGCCCATTACTACATCCTGCCGTCCTTGTAGTTTCATAGATGATAATAGATGGCAGGAGACTGACTCAATGAACAAAGGCAGAATAAGGTGGGCGGGGCAGCCAAACCTTCGAGTCGGCAACTGTGTGCTTGATTTCAGCGCATATTAATCCTTATGGTGGCAGTCGGAGTCTCGTTACACGCATTACAAAAAGGAAGCACTCTGTATCTTGAATGTTGGCATAGAAAATGAGAGACGAAGGCGCCACTGGAAAGAAGAGACAAATACAAGTGGGGCATCTCGTTTCTTGACGTTTATGTCCCATCAGAATACTTACGACGATTCAGAAGTCATAGAATAGGGAGTGTGGCAGGTGGCATTTCAACAAGGAAAAGTGTCTTCGTCGACTCTGGCAAAGTCAAATCATCTCATCGAAACGCTGGTTCTAGGCACACCTCATGTGAATTGGTTTCATCATAATATGAAGCGTGTGTCTAAACCTAAATTTCTATCTCGAGTGCAACTGTAAAGCCCAATTAGACGTCGCACGACCTCTTACGATTTGGTAATGACGAACGCTCTCGCTGCTTGTGTCGAGTATGCCGATAGTGTTGTCGTGTTTTGTACTCCAAAAACACAAGCAGAGAATGTCATGCTCTGGCTGAAACAATGTGCAGCTTAAGTTTGATCATCGTGATAAGGATGCAGTGAGTAGCGCTGGCAAGCTGCTCCTATATAACTAAACAATTCGAAACGACACGGGTGAATACTACAGTGGAACATCGTCTGTGACTTGAGTGTTCGTTGCATTTTATGTCACGGCCCATCGTTATGAACATTTGTGAATTACACCCTTGAGACGTTTTCGCTTTTACAGCCTTCACGTGCTCATTGCTCATTATTGAAAAAAAAACATTCCTTTTTGTGTTTCAGGTACACAATGCTTTTCTCACTTCAAGCATAATGATGCGGAGTTTGCCTTGAAGCACTTAAAGCATGCGTGCTAATTTCGTCGAAGCATTTTCCACACACTTCTGTGACGAGAACTAGCTCCTGTGTTTGTGAGAGCTTCGCCACATACGAAGCCTGAAACATGACTGTATATAGCTGCGAAAAGGAGCTTAAGCAAGAAATCTTTCTCCTTGCCACCTGGTATTAACCATTGCCGTGCAGCAGGCTTACCAACTCGTATAGCAAGATAAAGAATGGATTTCGTGTCAGCAGATGTCCTTACGCTAATGGCCCTCTGACTAATGTCGTTTGTGAAAGAAAATTACATCATGCGTTAATGCTGGCGACCAGCCATAGACAGACAGCATTTACAAGTGACTAGACTTGTACATCATGTCTCGCGTCGTTCGTGGAACAGCACCAATGGGTTGCTGGGGGTACGAAGTTGACTGTGGTCCTTGCTGATTAGTGTAGTTAATAATCAACATGCAGATAGGAAAGTGAACGTTGCTTCTTCAAATATTAAGAAGACAAACTTGTCCACCGACCTTTCCTCTCGCTGTTTGGCGTCTTGTAATCTGGCGCCAGGATGCACGTCGTCGAAGCCATCCTAGGCTGAGATGTCTGGTGTCCTCCTTTCCTTGGTGCCGTGGTGGGGTAGTGTGAAGTCTTCAAGTCGTTGCAAGCTAAACTGAGTTGGAAGTTACCGGTTTCAAGAATGCGGGGGTTCAGGGGAGGGGTTTGGTTTTGTACGGAGTAAAGAGTTATGTCAGAGTGCCATGGCTTCGTCGTCGCTGTCCTTGCGTAAGGCAGGTGGAAGGTTCCTTTCCAAGAAACCTGCTGACTTTTCCAGCAAGTCTGGCTGAGGAGACGGTAGAAGCGCTGTGGGCGCTCGAGGCGTCGCGACGTCTCGCGACTCGCGGCACGTTCGCTGCGATCGGCTTTCGCTCCCGGTAGACAACTGAACTTGCTCGGCCGCGTGCGCTCGATTATCATTGCTCGCCGGGCGTGAGATAACGGCCCTCGCGGGAGACCTGTGTGCCGGGGGCACTGTCTCCTATCAGCGATCTCCCACTCCTCACATGTTCCTCTTTCGCTCTGCGGCCTTTGTTGTTGTTGATTCAGAAACTTCGAACAAGTCGGCCATGATAGAATCCAGGGTCTGTTGTCTCACTTGGTTCAATTGTCTCGCATACAATAGTCACATTGTTTGCATTCTTGAATTTCAGCTCACTTGCATTGCGATTTGATAACGCTGTTTCTACGTGGTCTTATTAGCGACGGAACGGGTGCTTTCTTCCTAGAAACGCGGAGAACTTACGCAGGTGGCACGCGCTGCTGTTATTCATACATCAGCGTTACACCAGGACAATAGCCGTTGTTTCCACTCCAGCCAATCGTCACGCTTTGAGGCGGAATATAAACTCTGATGGACCATTAGAGCACTCAGTCGCAGTATTTTCCTATTAAGCCATAAAACGTCAATAGACTGCACCGAAGAAGGCACACCCAATCGTCCCTCGAATTTCGAGCAAATGAAGATTCGGATGCGCGGGCATATGGGACCACCGCAGCATTTTGAATGCGTAGACGAAATAGCTCAAACTGGAAGGAAAAGCGTCATTCATCGCCTGTGCTCGAAATGCAAAACATGACTGTCCTAGGGCAGTTTTATGTTAAATTTCATCCGCAGCTAACAAATTTTGTTTCATCGCAATCGATTAACCACAGCGTGATTACGTGTCTCATTCAGTTCATGAATTTTCGATCGAATGCCCGAACAAAAAAAAACTGTCTGCTGAGATTTTCGAAAGAGACACTTTGTATTATCCCTGCGGTATAATTTTACATTACCTGTGGCAACAAATAAGGTGCTCTCTCGTTAATCACTCTGCGTTTCGAGCTTTATTTTAAGAGGCTTGTCTCGGCTGTCTTGTTACCTACACACAATACAGTAAAGATAAATATGCCGGAAGATCGTAACACAACGAGGTCACGTGTTCACGTGAACACTACATCACACAACGAGGTCACGTGAACACTAGAAATGTTTTACTGACTTCAGTGTTAGGTGAGAGACATAAGCCAAATATTGGAGGCAAATAATACACAAAAACTAAAAAAAACAGCATCACCTGAAATATATATGAGAAATATTAAACGTCATAGTATTCATAACTAAGCGATGTACAGTAGTTGCAAAACGAAATAAAGTGTTGCAAATATAGCAAGTGGTGTCCAATAAGCAAACAATTCATCAAAAACTGCATCGTTAGTGATGCTGTCACGATTGCAATAGGAGAGACACGCTATCTTGAATTGGATAAGAGTCTTAAATAGCCATTGATGGCTTCACAAGCAAGCCAGTGACATGAGATTACCACAAGTGCTGAAGCAGGGAACGTTAATGCGCATAGAAAGCTGACAGTTGAACATACTTAACTTAAAAAAGACAAGCAAAAAAGCACCAATTACCCTTTCTGTCGAACACTGGCTTACGACCCTTTAATGACGTGCTACTCTCTTATGGAGAGTTGCGCCTATCACCAGTCTCCGAAGAGAATTTAGTGAACTTCCCAGAGTTCACGTGTATCTTTAACCATGCCAGCACTCATCAAAAAGATAGCATGACTTTTTTCCTTAAACTCTGTATAAGAACTACTGTACCGGAGCATAACGGCGCCAGCTCTGTGCCAGCGTGAAAGAGAACGTTGACGTCCGAGTGGCTCCTGCTTGCCGGGCTCCTGTTTTAACCAGCTTGTTGCGGCTAACGCTTCATTATGCATAACAAGTGTTTATACGTGAGCTCGCTTGTTGGATTTGGTGGAGGTGCTGAGTAGAGGACCCTAATGGTCTCGCTGGGAACGTTGAGGGTTACAATGGGCCAGCAGTGTTCTGAGAAGGCGCCTTGTAACGTTGACACGCTGCACATGACCAAACGTCCTGGCGAACGTGCAGATATATGCCGCGCTAGTAGTACCTTAGACAATAGCGAGAGTAAGTCTTGAATACTCCAGCGTGACCACACTGGGGCTCATCGTAAAGGCAGCGCATATGTCCAAGCGCAAATGACGGGGGATGACAAGGAGACACCTACAGTCATCCGTCAGGTAGTTGCGCTGATACAACAAGGCTTCACGAACAGCAAAGTATCTCGCTTGACGAGAGAGGGAGCGGGAACTCGATTCTGACGAACTGTGAGAGAGGACGTCGAGCGGAGAACTGATCCAGGGATCCTTGCATTGTTCGGCTGGAATGTCAGTGATGCTCAACGATGACGAATCGCAGACGGCATTTGGTAAGCTGGCAAGGTCAGTAGGCAACGGAGAATGGGATAGGGCAGCAGCGCCTGAATGTCTGCGTCCTGAGTGATAAATAACGCACATGTCGTACTCCTGAAGGCGTTAAGCCCAACGAGCAAGGCGGCCAGTAGGGTCTTTTACGGACGCTAGCCAGCACAAGGCATGGTGATCGGTGATAACATCAAACTGGCGTCCATGAAGTTAAGTGCGAAATTTCCCTATAGCCCAAATGATAGGCAAGAACTCTTTTTCCGGGACGGAATAGTTGGCATAGGCTGGCATAGGCGACAACGTACTCGTCGCAGCCATCCTTGCGTTGAGTGAGAATGGCACCGAGGCCGACACCACTAGCATCCGTGTGAATTTCAGTAGATGCATCGCGATTGAAGTGGCGGAGAACTGTAGGAGACGTGATTAGCAGGCGCATCGTCGTAAATGCGTCATCGCAATGGGAATTCCCGCCCGAGAGGTCCGCGCTACTGGAAAAAAGCTGAGTCAGGGGGGCGATTACAGAGGCGAAATTGCGGATGAAACGCCGAAAACATGAGCACAAGCCTACGAAGCTACGGAGCTCCTTTAGGGTAGTAGGCTTGAGGCACTCGGCAACGGCACCCAGTTTGGCAGGGTCTGGCGATATATCTTCTTTTGTGACGACGTGACCAAGTATTTCGAGCTTGCGGGCGCCAAAGTGACATTTCTTGAAGTTCAATTGCAACCCGGCTGCCGTAAGGTACTGGAGAACTTGTTCCGGACCGGAAAGATGAGTTTCGAAATTTGCAGAAAACACAACTATGTCATCCAAATGGCAAAGGCAGATGTGCCATTTAAGTCCCCGAAGGACACTGTCCATCATCCTTTCAAAAGTCGCAGGCGCATTGCAAAGACCGAAGGCCCATTACATTAAATTCGTATAAGCCGTGAAGGGTCACAAACGCCGTTGTCGGACGGTTTGGTTTGGCCATTGGCACTTGCCAATATCCAGAGCACAGATCCAGCGAAGAGAAGAAAAACTCCGCACCTTGAAGGCGATCCAAGGCGTCATCAATGCGTGGCAGGGGATAAACATCCTTGCGTGTGATCTTGTTTAGTCGCCGATAATCCACGCAAAACCTTATAGAGCCATTCTTTTTTCGCACGTGGACCACTGGCGAAGCCCAATACTGTGTGAGTGTTCAATGACACCACGTTGCAGCATCTCATCGACGTGTTGTGTAATGATGTCATGCTCAGCCTGCGAGACGCATTATAGGGTGCTGACGAAGCGGATCATGATGACCAGTGTCCATATGGTGAGCGACAACTGACGTACATCCCAAAGGAGGTTGCCTGTGGTCGAAAGAGGTGCGGAAACGGTCAAGTAGTTGAACGAGCTGATTGCGCTGGTCTTGTGTTAGGCGGTTGTCCACGCTGCGCAGCAGAACGTCTTCGTCAGGTAGTGAGGGTGCGGCGGCCGCCGTGACAGCATCCACGGACATCGGCATCGTATCGGAAGGGGCATCGAAAGGAAAGATGGCATCATAAGCGTCAAGACGCCCAATATACTCGCCATGCATTAATGTAGCAGGACAAGGCAATGGATTACACACGTAAATGGCACCAGAACGATTGGCGAACGATATGACGGCAAACAGGACAGGTTCCGGAGACGAGCGCATTATTGCGATGGCATAAAGAGGGCAGTTCAATCAGGGACGCCGTTGCACAAAATAGACACCACGGCGACCGAGAAAGCAGAGATGACGACGTCAGCGGCGACGATCGCCTTTTCGGAGGAGCAAGGGATATTTATGAATGTCGCGCTGAGCGGAAACAACGAGTTCAGCACGAGCGCAGTCGACAAGCGCATAATTAGCGGAAAGGAATTTCCATTCCAGGATGATTTCATGAGACGCATGTGGAAAGACGACAAATTTAACGATGTAAAGCACTCCTTGAATCACAGCACGAGCAGTGTATGTGGCAGAAGACTGGCCCACTACAACCCATGAATGTTGGTTTAGCTCTGGGTCCCGTCTACCCCTCCCGGTCTTTCCCCGAATCATTCGTCGAAATACCATGATCCCTACGGTGTGGTGCGACAAACATCTCCCGTCAACTATGAAGTTGAGCCCATTGATCCACCTTCGGACCAACGCTGCCGTGGGCGTGAAACAGTACACGTATCACACCTCAAATCATGCTATGACCTTCCTGTTGTGTCATTTCCCTGGGTCGCCAGGTTGGCACCTTTCTGCGCATGGAGTAATTGGACCGGAGCATAGTGGCGCCACTCTGTGCCAGCCTGAAAGAAGACGTTGACGTCCGGGTGGCTCATGCTTGCTGGGTTCCTGCGTGAACCAGCTTGTTGGGGCTAACGCTTGATCAATAATAACTGTTTAGAGGTGAATTAGCTCGTTTCACTACATTCAATTTATAAACGTGGGAAACCACCAACTGAAATAAAATAAACTATATATAGTAACAAAGAAAAAGTAGAAGCACGCTGAGTTCTCAAAGAGTGGTTTGTTACAGAACAATACCATATAAGTGAACTTCTCTCGCATGTGCTGTTGTTGCTGCTTTCATTTGATATGAACACCGCAGACGTATAGACGTAAAAAATTGAAGTAACTATCGGATCATGCGTGCCGAAAGCATGACCTGACTTTGGGACTGGCTCCGATTCCTCACAGATCTGTTTATCAGAAATCCATGAATCGGAAGGTTCACAGGAGAGAAATAATGCCAATTTCTTGGTAATGTGACATACTGGAAGTAATTTCTGAGAAAAACATGTAGTCTTCCTATCGCCCCGCCACGGTGGTCTAGTGGCTAAGGTACTCGGCTGCTGACCCGCAGGTCGCGGGTTCGAATCCCGGCTGCGGCGGCTGCATTTCCGATGGAGGCGGAAATGTTGTAGGCCCGTATACTCAGATTTGGGTGCACGTTAAAGAACCCCAGGTGGTCGAAATTTCCGGAGCCCTCCACTACGGCGTCTCTCATAATCATCAGTGGTTTTGGGACGTTAAACCCCACATATCAGTCAATCTATCTTCCTATAACTTTGCGCTGCAAATGTATTGATTGCGCTTTGTAGTTCTAACTGTGAAGAGCGAACTGAGTAGTGCCCAAGTGTACTTGTATTTCACCCGCACGAAATGTGGTTACAAGAACCTGGATTCAAACCGCGACCTTTAGCACTGCAACTTGACGCCATAGACACTGGGGCAGGAGAAACGCTAGGGACTAGATAGTGCGATGTCACTTATGAAGGTCACGTAACAAATAATCAGTTTTCGTGTATTGTGAACGTTTGTGAAAAAAGAAATATCCTGTTCAGTAAACAATGCGTTTCGAGAAACTGCCAGCTTGATTCCCAACACTAAGTTTTGTTCATGCAACAAAAACGAGATCACGTAAATAGGACAGGACGTAAACAACCACGCCCGCTAGTCGCGAAGAAACATGCAGCCAAAGCAGCAAAATTTACAAGAACAGTTGCAATAAAAGCATGTCATTAACTTATTGATATCGATAATTCCTAAAAGCAACAAATGAATTAGGGAAGGTTTGGTTAGCTCGAAGGTGTCATTATTACGCGCAATAAAGCCCTAGGAGAAAAAGGCGTGCATCAGTGCTATCTTTAACGATGATGATGATATCCTTACATCAATGCCCCAGACCGACAAAGAACCGATAGCTCTATCAACACTAGTAGTTCCTTTAACACACGCTTTTTCAAATATGTTGAAAATTTTGTGAAAGATATTTGCGAACCAGAAATACTGCCACTAATAATAATGGCATTATAATACTGGCAGATATGCATTCTTAAGAAGGCAAGTAAAAAAAGCAGAAAACACAATGATTTTTGTACACACAACACATACATCCTCAGAGAATGCAGCTTGGCTCTGTATTCTTTAATCTGAAAACCCCGTTATCAGAGATTGTGGCTCTGGGAAGAGCAATGGAGGGTATATTCTGCGTCCTTTAGAAGGGTTTTGGTGCACTTAAATGTACCTAGATAAGGCGACAGCTGTAAAGCTTAAGGGCGTTAGTTATATGTCGCACAATGACATGCTGGAGCGTGTGGTACTTATACATGTGTTCTTTATTGTCAGGGGTGTTCCTTGATGTGAGAGCTCAATTGATGGTCTTCAGCGGTGTAATTCCAGTACAGACTGTGTAGTTTGCGAATATGAAAAGCAATATCGGGCAATGCATGTAGCTTTGTATTTTAATTTTGATAGCACTTACGGACTTTAGACGTTGCCTAAATTGGTGAAAAGAAAGTTTATTGGGGCATATGAATAAAGGTTCTCTAACTTTCCTTTTTACATGAAAAATCACGCCATCATCCCAAAGGAAACTCTGATGGGATGCGAAGCAGCAGCGTTGCGCACGGGTGGCGTGAGAGATTGAATGGAAACATTCGTTTGTAGTGATGGCTGGCATAGGTCTTGTCGTTTCTTCAGAGTGGATACGGGCCCCTAAAAAGGAGCTGGCGTGTGTTTCGCCTTGACTATTATGACCTTGTGATTGGTGAAGTGCAGCTGAGAGGTTCCTGGTGACATTCGACGTCGAAATGGCGCGAGGTGTAAGGATCGGCGGTAGTGGTAGCGGAGCGAGTGGTGGTAGCGGCAGGTGTTGTGGGCGAACGGACGAAGCGGCAGCTGCAGGTGCTGCGGCGGGCACGCTGAAGGCGAGGTAGAGAGGACGTCAGCACACACTGCGAGAGGAGCGTGACGTCAACGTGCAGCTGCAGCGCGACCTACTTGGCACCGCTCTAACACTTGCGGTGAAGGGAGCATGTTGCGGCGCGTTCATACAGACGCACGGAGGGACGGTGTTACACTGGCTAGCCAAAGAGCTGCTTCACATCTAATCCATGAAGCAATTGTTGACATTTACGGTTGAGAGCTGCCCATAGTCCTTCTATGAAACAGAAGGATAAGTATGGTATTGCTGACAAAACTTCGGCATTCCGCAGACCGTTGAATTGGCCCACAGTGCGAGGGGAAACACCTTAAGCATGCACGATCACTCTCCCTTGATGCAACGTAAGGCCTTTGGCTTTAAGCAAGACTCCAACGAGGTTACGCTACTGTTTCGTGCAGACTATGCTTTGGTGTCGCGTTTACCCGTCCGTACGTGCTCCGCATAGGGATGCCTGACACTGCCGCCTGCGTACACCTCGGAGATGAAGAGACGACTCGACATATCCTGTGTGACTAAGGAAATCTGTTTGTAATGCACTTAAATAGCTGATGAGCAGCCTCTGCCAGAGGAAAGGAAGAATGAAGGGCACTTTGTAAATCCCAGAGTGTGTTTGACAAACGCCTGTGCCCGTTAAAACAAAGTTGGTCAGAATGGAACACGACCCACATGCCCCCCCCCCCCCCTTCTTGCATGACTGAAAGCGCTGGACACAGCGATGTCACCCAAGCAAAGTGCGAGCCCTGTAGGGTCTGACGCGAAGTGCGACCGGCGTCCGCTGGCTTGCCCCGGCGGTCACCTGGCACTCTGCCAAGGCACGTACGGTGAGACGGATCATTTCTCGGAAGGACGGGAGCGCGAGACGTTGAAGGCCTTCGCTTTTATTCGCTATCGTCCAGACTGAATGACTCAGAAGCACGCCGTACAAGTTCTACGAGCCTTTTTGAGAACTTTAGCCTGTCTGAACGACTCTGAATAGTACGCTCACGTATTTTCGTCCGTGTTTTGTACTTATTTGTTATCTGTCTCTATTTCTTCTTAATCTCCTAATTCGGAACTCAGGGTAGCACACGAGATGCTAGAATCTGGTTAATTTCCCTGCCTTTTTCTTTTCTCTCTTTCTCTCTACACAGGGGCACCTCTGAATTGTAATGAACCAATCAATCACTTCATCAAGAAGTCTGTGTAGTTCAAGCTGCGAATTTGTTGTATATAGCATACTTTAGCTGTTAGGTTTTGCTTGTTGGTGTAATAAGCAGAGAACAGGTCGTACACTGGAGCATCTGTAGCTTTGATTAAGGCGTCTACATGAAGTGATTCGGTATCGTACAGCCATGTTGGCCTATTCTTCGACGCACTGTCACCGTGATGACGAGATTTAGAGTAAGAATTAGCGTTAAAAGGGTATTAGCGAAGGGCACATCACTCTTCAAACAATCAATTAGCTATATTCATGCGTCTATCACCGAGTTTAATGGTACATAACTTGTCGCCGCAGATTCCGATCGTCTGCATAATCGCGTCCAATAGTATTATTATGCAAGACAGGCGCGGTCAGTTGAAGTAGAACAATCCAGAATGATTGCGAAAGAATTTGTATAAAGGGTGAGCGCGTTGGTAAGTCGCGTAAGAATAACGTCAGTCCTAGCAACACACACACACACACACACACACACACACACACACGCACACACACACACACACGCACACACACACACGCACGCACACGCACACGCACACACACACGCACACACACACACACACACACACACACACACACACACACACACACACACACACACACACACACACACACACACACACACACACACACACAATCATTCGATTCAGCATGCTGTAATGGTAGTCGCTATAGGGCAGTACCATTCGTACTGCCCGGTGTGCTTGGTGGAAAGGCGCTTTAAAATCTTGCCACAACCATTACAACCTTCCTACTTGCTTGTCGCTAACTGCCGTGTATACTCGTGTAAGGGCAGCACTTTCTTCCCGTGATTTTGATGGGGGGCGGGGCCCTTCCACGGAGACGTGAAAATTTCATTGAATTTTTGATCCACCTATAGAAGAACACGGAATATCTACGAAGTGAATAAAAATGAGTGGTTGAAGCAGGGGCATCGTTCGGTGTTACCGTGAATTGCCCTTGACATGGACCACTCACGCATGTAACTGTTGCCTTTTTCTTGGTGTGTTGGTAAACGGAACCTGACGACATATTGAGCGCTAAGAGACAGGGACATTAGAACGAGGACAGCACGGTGCGCATTGTGTTGTCCTCTTTCTGATGTCCCTGTCTCTTAGCGCTCAATATGCGAGCATGCAAGTGAGTGCGAACCGGTGTAAAGTTTTAAGGAATGTTCATTGGTCATAACTTGTATGAAGTGTTGAGCTGTGTATTTCACACTACCTTCACTGTTACTGCTTTGTAGAATCGGATTTAGCCGGAAGTTGGCAAATATAAGGTCTGGGCGCATTCCGCTGGTGATTGATGGTTGTTTCCAGTCATACTAAATGCATCCTTAAGTATACCGAGACGTCATCGACTGCAGGAACCCGTCGTTATTCGTGATTATCGTCGACGTGATTTTGACCATAGTGACATGTAGTGGTTACCTTGCATGTGCTCCAGCGTGATTGCAGGAAGGAAATGTGTTGTCTGAAACATGATCGCCATTGTCAGCGGCAGCTGCGACGCACGCCAACGCCGGATAAGCCATGAACTTCAGGAGTATCACCCTCAAAACATACATATTCATGCCGTATTTCGATGGGATATCTAGTGTCTAGCTACGGGGATCTACGCTGAATGTTTTTATCGGCATTGCTGCTCGGAGTCGGTTCGTCGCGCCGATGTTCACGTGCCCGCTCATTCATGTATGCAACCTTACTGAGTGCCTTCAATGGCATTCGGAACATCGGTGATGTTAAAAAAAATTGTGGTAACATCTGTGGACACTGCACTCTACGCGTTTAAAATACAACAGCGGAGCAAAGTTTGCTGGCGAGATAGTACTTTTTTTAAATTTGAACTGCCAAGTTGGGAGCGGCGGCCCTTATCTGCGCGCAGCCCTTAGTCGAGTTTATACGGTACTTACAACGTAACTACTAGCTTGCGCAAAGCTCCCCCCCCCCCCCGCCAAAAAAAGCGGAAACTATCCCGATAATCTAAGAAGGAAGGCAGGAAGGGACTTCGTGAGTTGTAGTTGCACGCACTAAATTTGTAGTTTAGCTATTGTGATACAATATTATTCAACAGACGTTCACTCTTTCCACATATTCGACCTGCCATATCAGTTTTACAGTGGAATATTCTGTCACTGATGAAGCGGGAAAGCTGTGCAACCACTGTTCGGCCACGTCAGCTGACGCGCAATCGTTATGCGGTAGTTAGCATGGTTCGCTGCTTTCCGTTTTCTTGAGAGCATTTTGGTTTTCTAATTCGCTCATGTAGCCACATTGTAGTTATAGTGGCTAGTCGCTGTAAGTATATGTATACTGCTGTACGATGCTGCAGTAGCTGTGATAGTGACGAAGGCATCGATTTTTGCAGGTTCCCCGACAATGACAGGTAGGTTCGTTTTGGCAATGCGTGCATACATGTTATTTTCAGTCGCTTATTTTATTTTGGGACTTCGTTGCCGTTGTCCGTGTTGTGTATTGGTGTACTACGTGCATTTGCACTTAACAGACACCTATGCGAATGCTGGCGGATCTCTCGACTTCCACTACACCGTGATTCTCTAGCGTAAACGTCCCCCTGCTCCTGTCATTAGGTTGACCGCAGTTTGTCGTGACACCTGAAACCGCAACACATCTCCCCGTTCGGGCTACCATGGTGGGATGCGAAAGTTTCGCGAGGGGCACGCATCGAGCTTTCATTTCTCTTACGTGACTCATGAGACGATGGTTGTCGAGGTGTTTGAATTAGCGTTTGGCAACGCTGACGTTTACGTTCAGCTTCCCCAGTCTTCCTCTCCATGGCTGCGGTGGGGCTGCTGCTGAAACTAGCGCCGACGCAATGCCATTTCACACACCATTGCACGGAGAGAGTATGACGGAAGCACAGTGAACGCTCACTTCCGCAGTTCCGAGATTTGGTTGCCGGCGTTGCCGTTTACGTTCAGATTCGCGAGCTTTCATAGCGTCGTTGCGAAGGAGAGTGGAATGAGCGGGCGCGCGCCGCATTATATACGAGCGCACGGCTGTGGCGGATTGAAATGGGAGAGGAGAAACGAAGTGGAGGCAGCACTCACGTTACCTTCTTCACCCCACACGCTCACGCGTGGAGAGGGGGACAGTTGGCGCATGCGCAGTACGGGCGGGGATGCCGCAAACCGGAGGATTCGCTCGCAGGATTTCAAGCTGGACGGTTGTGCCCTCGCGATCTCCGACTTCAGCGTAGCTCCCGCCGACGGTTCGCCCTCCGCGGTCTCCTGAAGCCGTGCAGCTCTCGCATTGTGGTGCCCCGCCCTTGGACTGCTTCGACCGGATCCCCACTTTCCTATCTCCTTCTTTTTTCCTCTCGTTGGCTGTCTTCTTCTCCTTCTATTTTCCTTCTATTCTTTTTATCCCTCCTTCCCCCCACCCCTATAAGGCACTGCGCCGTGTCGCCTGAAGGCAGACAGAAATTAGGTGCCTTTTTCCTCTTTCTCATGAACCACTAACAACAACAACAACAACCGGACACTGCCCCGAGTTTAAAGGGCTATGCAACAATTTTGAGCATGGTCATAAAACACTGCTGATCGGTAGTATTGGCTCCCGAGAAACGCAAGACAAATTTCATAGCGCAGTAGGCGGCCTGGAATTCACAATAAATGTTCAAATTCAGCTAAAAATAGCTTTCTCTTCTCTCGACTAATCACGAAGTGCAAAACTAACGCGTAATAAGCCCATCTATCAGCCATTGGCTGATTTTAAAATAGAGAACTCGGTTGTTACGGAGATCGCCGCGAGAAGCCGCCACTTCTCCACGCGTGCGCATGCGATCGCACTGAGAAAGTCGCGTATTCAAAGAAAAAATTAACAAAAAAGTGCTCAAGGTCACGTGATGGCGCACGTGTGGTTTTTTGTTTGCCCCTCCCATCCCTTCCTGCTTAGCTTCCAGCGCTTTCGTCGGTACGAGAGAAGAGATAATGCGATTGCAGCTTGTGACAAGTCTTTGTAACTCCGCTCGTACTGGACGGTTTCTTGAAATTTTTGTGGCGTTGAATTTGCGAGTGAATACGGTTTTGCTGAATTAATTCTATGGTTACTCAAAAATGTTTCAGGGCCTCTTTAAGTTGCTTTCGCATCTAATACATGGTGTCGTTAATCCGAACTCGCCGAAAGCAAGTGCTGAAATTAAAAGCTGTCCCGGTAGCAGCTTATGCTGTTGCTTTACAACTGTTTTATTATACAAGTTATTGCGATTGCTAACTGACCGTGTGCACAGGGGCGACGCGCTTTACTGTTCGTTTTGTACTTGAAGACGAAGGCTTGCGGCTTATGAGTTCCCAAATGATATCAATGAGAAAAATTTACGTTCTGAATCGAAAAGCATTGCTGGCTCTGTGCCAGCAAAGAATGTTGTTCTCCTATAATGACTCGTGAATCATACGAAGGGTGTCAACACATATTCATTGGTTTTATGTAAACCAGCTTGACATGTAAATGCGCTTAACAAGCGGGTGAACAAGTACGAGGCGCATATTGCCTTAAGTGAGTTCAGTCCTCTTTCGTGGTGTGGGGGCATAATCACAAAATACATATGCTTAAAAAAAACCTCGTGACACTGGCCATTTTTTTAACCTCCAACAAAAGAACAGGAAAGCCTCATACAAAAATAATTTTCGCTTCCATTTCCTGTTAGCAGAGCGCCATCTCCTCGGTGCCCTAGGGTGTAGTTCTATGCGCTACCACTGCTCATTTCTCGTACCATTGTCAAAGTTAGTTTCCCCTTCTCTTAACTGGTTTACTTGTTGAATGGAAACAGCTTCACAGCAAAACGGTTTGGTGCACACAATGACATTTTCAACAGAGCTCAGCATAATTGGCGATCACACCATGTTTACGATGTTACTCTATGACCACACTCTGATGCGCCACCCCGTTGCGTCCGTGTAGCAACTGAATAAATGTCGAAAACTGAACTATACACTTCCAGTCGCATTTGCGGGGAGCTATGTGCGATAACGAACGTGCCTGTGCGTCGTGTCGCAGCTTTCCGCAGAACAGGGTGTGCGATTGTTCGCTAGTCCTGACGCGGCCGGCAGAACAGAACGACGTCCCATAGCATGCCTTTGGTGTGGGAAACGTTTGCGCCGATATCGAATCTGCAGTGGTACGTGTTTTGAAAGATCCATTTCATGCAAAGCCATTCTTTGTTATCCTGAACTGACCGTTCCATACCTTTGGTTTACAGCACTTCATCTTGTTAATGGTTTTTGCACGAAGCGCGAGATAATATTTGCACTATAGCTCTTGACATGCAACGGGTAGCGAAAACCCTTCGGTAATGTCCGTAGCAATAGATTTTTTTTAGAACCATCTATTTTTAACGTCGAAAGTAATGTACAACAACCTCGGAAGAGAGCAGCGCTTCGAGATAGGTAATAGTGCACTTCAAGTTGTAAAAGACTGTGTTTACTTAGGGCAGGTAATAACCGTGGAGCCGAACCACGAGATTGAAGTAACTAGAAGAATAGGAATGGGGTGGAGCACATTTCGCAAGCCCTCCCAAATTATGACAGGTAGATTGCCACTATCCCTCAAGAGGAAGGTATATAACAGCTGTACCTTGCCGGTACTTAGCTACGGAGCAGAAACCTGGCGACTTACAAAAAGGGTTCAGCTTAAATTGAGGACGACGCAGCGAGCAATGGAAAGAAAAATGGTAGGCGTAACCTTAAGTGACAAGAAGAGAGCAGAGTGGATTAGGGAACAAACGGGGGTTAAGGATATCATAGTTGAAATCAAGAAGAGAAAGTGGACATGGGCCGGGCATGTAGCGCGTAGACAGGATAACCGCTGATCATTAAGGGTAACTAACTGGATTCCCATAGAAGGCAAGCGAGTTAGGGGGAGACAGAAGGTTATGTGGGCAGACGAGATTAAGAAGTTTGCGTGTATAAATTGGCAGCAGCAAGCACAGGATCGGGTTAACTGGCAGAACATGGGAGAGGCCTTTTTCCTGCAGTGGGCGTAGTCAGACTGATGATTATTATGAAGATGATGATAATTTTTAACGATATAAGAAGCTGAATAGCTGCCGTGGTTGTATCGCCGATCGATTTATTGCTTTATTGGTAGTTAGGCCCCAAAACCGATGTGCTGAGGTGGCATGAAAAACAATTTGGAGACACTGTACCATACCGCCCATTAAGTGTTCTGAGCTGCACATCCGGGTGATGTTTGAATGCTACTACGTTGGGCCACTGACAAAGTCGCTGTGAATTCAAAGTGGGGCCTTACGCTTGGGTTGTACAGATTGATTAATTGTTCACATGTTTTAGTGTGTTTTGCGGCGTTACACCATTGCTACAGTCATAAGTTCAAAACCATAGTTACTGTGCTCAGGTGAACTGAGCGTGTTCGCAACATTCCGGGTTTAAGCGAAGTCGCAGCCCATCAATTATGGTCCTGTGCACGACACGCACGCACACACATACACTCACACACGCGCACCCGTGCGCGCCCACACACACACAAACGAGGTGACACGAATGCGCAAAACCCGGATAACATTTTATTTTAATAGTTCTTATGTAGGTTGTGTAAAATCAAATACTTCCTACCTTTTCGTAGCGAACGCCGTTCTATGCAGTTTCATCCATGGCTAGCACTCACAAAAAACTGCAGTAGGTCCACTTAAACATTTACGGCTTTCGTTTATTAGATTTCCACGCTCAGAAAAGGGACGCGCAGACTATGCACTGCAAATTTGAGAGCAACAACTGAGGTTAACTAGCCATCGAAAAGTTTTCACCACAGTCCGAGCATCTAGCAGTACTATCCAGTTCCAAGTTGTCGGGTGAAGAAAGGACCACCTCGTCACCGACCGATGCAGTGGACGTCACCTCGTACCGTGCAACGTCATAAGGCATCGGCAGCAACTCACCGCGGCCACCGACAACGTCCTCATCGTCCAGCAGCCTGCCGTCGGCGCTGTGATTGATCGTGGACCACTGACCCTCGCGTACGGTGAGTGCGTCGTCCATGACTTGGTTACCGAACACTATCGCCCCGATGAACGTCAGCAAGGAGGCGATCGCCACGAACACGCCCGCCCTATAGATGAGGTTGGCGCGTCGTTCTCGAAGCAGTTCGGCTTGCTCTTGCATTCGGACGTCTTCGGCAGCCAGTGCCTTTGTAAACTGCGTCGGGTTTACGGCGAGTCTATATTGTTCATCAGGGGACCTGGGACTACGTGGAGTTTGCTCCATGATGGGAGCGGCCGCGCGTCCTTCCGCCATGGCAACGGCGCCCGACGGCGGATACAACTCCGGCTGGTGGTCCAAGTCCAGTAGTAAGTTGATGTTGGTGGTGATCGGGGGTTCCTTCAGCGCTGCAGATGGCTTCCGCCGGGGAGACTTGGCCAGCGGTGCCCGGGTAGGTGGCATCGCAGCTCGTTGGACGAAAGGCATCGATGTAAGCGAGCCTTTGGCCTCTTGAAGCAACTTACTGAAGTGGTACGCCGCGATTTAGTCCAATCAGCTAGCAGTACCAGGAGTGGAGTAGAGGGGAGCAGAACCTAGACCGATGGTCACTATTCCTCTTCCTCTTCTTCGTTCCGGCGGCGACGGCACTCCGCATGGGATGCTAGGGCGTTTAGGTTTATAAATTTTGTTGATAATAAATATGTAAAACCATAGAAAACAAAAAAAGTAGGTTTAAGCAAACTTACGGGTATGGTTGAACCGACCAGTGCTCATTGAGAGAACAAATGCTGATTTGCCAATAAAGGGAAGAAAGAGGTTAAGGTGACGCAATCAAAGTATATAGAATGAAATTGATGCAACCTAAACGCTCAATATTTAAAAAGATTATCCGCATTGCATTTTTTTTGACTTCAGAAAAACGTTTTTCCTCTTAATTTTTTTTTCTGCTAACTCTACCTGATTCATGTCCAATCTTCCGCTATTTCTAAGCGTATGAGTTTTGCTCGTCATCATCATTATCGCCAGGGGAAACGCATCCTCCGTGTTCGCCAATCAGCACCGTCCTGTCCTTACTGCTACCAAGTCATCCCCAAAAAATGTCCTAATCTGATTGCTTGAAATACGAACGTGAAACGTGCGCAGAAAGGTTGACAAATATTTGCGTATATAGTTGGCTAGCGAGGTCATTGAATGTTGTCATTGCGCCGCTAGTTGAAGCGTTCACGCCTATACCATAGTGGTGAAGGCGAGATCACGTGACCTGCTGACTCGGCCATTTAACTTGCTAAAAGTTTTTTCTACTACAGTGCGCTAAAGGTTCTACTACAGCACTTGTATTTCAAAGCAATTGAGTTTGAGGCCACTATGCATAAACGTTATATTTGGCATTTGTTCGAGTACTCAGAGCTCACTTGGTATTTTCGCGTCTCTCTCATTTTTTTTATGGATTGCCTAGATTAGTAAAACAGCCGCAGACAGCGAGCAAAGGCGTGAACAGCGTAATAAAAATAGATATAGTCTACATTGATGCAAACACCGAAGCCATGCCCCGCCACGGTGGTCTAGTGGCTTAGGTACTCGGCTGCTGACCCGCAGGTCGCGGGTTCGAATCCCGGCTGTGGCGGCTGCATTTCCGATGGAGGCGGAAATGTTGTAGGCCCGTGTACTCAGATTTGGATGCACGTTAAAGAACCCCAGGTGGTCAAAACTTCCGGAGCCCTCCACTACGGCGTCTCTCATAATCAAATGGTGGTTTTGAGACGTTAAACCCCACATATCAATTAATCAATCAAACACCGAAGCCTGAGAAGGTCCCTTTGATCTGAAGTTTTTTTTTAAGTAGGCACGAGCTAGAGCTGCCACGGCATTAAAATAGACTGAAGGTTTATTTATTTTGGCCACATAAACGTAGGCAGATAATTGTCGTTCTGCTCGCACCAATGTGCATCCTACTCGATCCAAGATTGCACCGTTCAGGCAAATCAAAAGATGGAGGGCGAAACGTGTTTTGGATGAACACAAGTTGACTCTCGCCTTTTAAGTGTCTTACACGTCGGCGCCATCACGAGTCCCACCCTGGGCTTGGCGAGGTCTTCTTGTTGTCTCCGCGGCCGCCAATAATGCCGTTACGAAATAATCGCGTCGTCTTCCTTCGTGCCTTTTCTTTTGCGCCGAGATTAGAAGTGAAAGCCTGGTAGCACGTGAATGACGTTCCGCGCATCTCGCGCTTTCGATGCTGTCAGCAACCACGCCCTCATGAACCGAAGTGTTCACATAAAGAGCAGCACGCCTAGCACTTTTCCTTATCTGAAAACACCTTCCTGTCGTTTATCGGCTGTGTGGCTCGTGAGGATCGAAGGGATGCCGTTGGGTGCGCCGTCCAAGGCGCGTTTATGGGGGTCCGCCTTGAACGCTGTCGGCTTCGAACGTTGATTAGTTGACACATACTCCTTATACTCTCTTCTAGAAAACGGATTCAGGCCACCCTCTCAGATTTTGTGACAAAATAAACAATTCCCTCTCGCTTTTCATATTAAATTATCCCGTGCTCACTTCCAGTGCCTAGTTACTTTGCATCAATATATGGCTATCTCTCTGTGTTTTTGTCGTGCCATGCTGATGCTGCACCTAATATACACGAGCTCATTAACCTCTGTTATGACAAGTCTCAATTAACCGGAGGTGAGTAACGCTATCCTCACTTGCAGTTGGCACCTCTCAGACGACAAAAGTAGTCCTTTGTTTTGGACCGACTTTGGGTTTTGAAGCACGACACAAGACACTCGGCATCACGCATAACGTCATCAAAATTTGCCTGCTTTGCGTAAAAGTACAGAACGGTTTTTAAATAAATCCTCCTTGTTTTGCATGAGGATGTTGCATCAAATGTTTCGACAATATTAGCGCATGTTAAGGACAGTTTCGCCACCATGGCTGAAGTCACTTTACGGTTGGTGTGAAAGCCTAGATAATAAGCTCCTTGATACATTTGGTATGACCGTGTTTAGTGTCTGGTTTGTTTTGCCGGGTTGTTTTGTGTACAAGCGTCACTACAACGAGAAAGATCAGTTGACGTGTTTTTTTTTCGCAAGGACGTTTCGGCCTGCGTTTCAACACGCCTGCCACCACTTTCCACGCTAGGTCACACTGATAGCTCTCCCACTCCATCGTTGGCCGGGAAAGGCCCGGCCGGAAAGAGCAGCGACTGCGGTGATAACGCCAGGAATGTACGTCAAGTATAGATGAGAAATATACTTGTATTTCAGAAATACTCTTCAAATACCAAAAATTTGTTCTGAGAACGTCTATGCTTAAGGAGGTCACGAAGTCAAGAGAGACCATATGCGTGCAGGTGGGGGTGGGGTCCGGCCCCTTCAGTTACTTCACAGGGCGGGGGGCACAAATTTCTGCCCCATACATTGCATTAAGGGAACCGCTTATCATAGGGATTTTTTGTGCGAGATGATGAGAACATGTAGGATTTATTTGGATGTGTAAGAATACATAAATATCCAGATAAAAGACTACCCACTTCTCAGCTCTTATCCAGCAACCCTACCTTTCCCAACCTGCGTTCTTTTCCGGGTGGCGGCGTGATGTGTGAGCGAAAGAAACACGCTTGCATAAATGAAAACGCTAAACTTTATGCATAAAGATGAAGGGAAAGAAACAAACAAGCGTGATGGGTGGGCTGGAGGTTAAGTTAGAGAGGAGCTGGCAGGGGGTTAAGTTGGAGAAAAGCTGCACGTGGTTTGAAGCACGTGGCATACATTTGATGCACGTGGTTGGAGCGTGCAACGCAGTGAAACAGGGTCGGCGTGTCAAAATCGTTGCTCTGATATTTCCGCTTTACCAAGCCGCTTGCTTCAGCGATGCACGAAGGTGGTGTGACGGCATGGTAATATTAAATAAAAAAAGAGAACAAACAGGTCACACGTGGCGGCAGGCATCCCTCATCATCCCCTCCCTCCCCCCCCCCCCCCGTTGCCGCTGCGCCTCCTCCCCTCGTTGTCACTGAACGGCAGCCCGATTTAGAGCAGCTGGCATGAGACCAGGGTTGTTGCCAAATATTGCCGCGGGAAGAAGGCGCCAGCCGAAGAGCGTTGTTTAGCAAATGCGTCCCCCAGCTAAAGGCGAAGCCTTCTTGTAAGTCACACTTGGCAGTGGTAGTTTCCTCGTCTTACTACACGCTACTACACTATTAAATAACGAAGTTGAACGTGTGGAAGCAGCGCACCGTGTCTCTCGAGGAAGGCTTCGGATTAATTTTGGAAGCTTTGGAGTTTCTTGCCTTCTCAAAAAGCACACAGAGTGTTTTCGCATGATGCTTGCCCTGAGATGATGTAGCGTCTAGAGTAGCTTGCTAGGCGAATTGTTTTGGCTTCATAGTAAATATTATTCATGTGAAAAACAGGGACGAAGAAGTAACCTCACGAATAAAGAGCGCACAGTCTTCGTGAGGTTGTTTCTTTGTGCCTGTTTTTTTCTCACTAAATTCTGCAATGATGTTGCAGTGGCCGCGTATTTTAAACCCACGTATTTCTGCTCGGTTGTGGTTCTGGCTTTCATTATGCTACACCAGGGGTGTTCTAATTAATCATATACAGAGTACTGGAGGAACCATCTCCCTTGAAGACTTATGGAAGAAACAAAAAAATTATTCACAGCATATTCGCATGCAGAGAGAATGATGATGAGTGGGGCGATGCTTCGGAGGGTTTTATCAGTAAACCGTGAATTCTCCCTTTCACATTTCCGAAATATTTCTGGAAAAGCTATTTGCGGTGCTAAATGACGAACAAATTGCAAAAGAGAGAATGGCCTCCACAGAGAAGTCGTTACACGTGCTCGACGTGCCAAATGGCTAAAAAGTACGCTGTTCATGTGCTATCGGTGTGTATAGTTTTTCTTCTTCTTGTTTTTTTTATGAAGCTATACCTCACGTCATAAAGCGAGAGGCATGTAGTGCACTGTAAGCTCAGGCGAACGTGGGCTGTTTGGTGCCACTAAAGTTACATACGCATTTTCCGCTTCGGTTTGCTGGTGTTCGATATTTCCTTATCGACCAATGCATCGATGAAAGGTTGTGGGAGCCCACTGGTTGTGTAGAACGACGAGTAAGGCCACAACCTTCCAGTGCCTTTCAGATATGGCTGAGGCTCTCTTCATCGCAGCAACAAATTCTATACGAAATGTATGAAAAAAGAAAGAGCGGGAAATGTGCGAAGCTTGCAGTTCATGTACACTGTCATCCTTTATCAAAAGAAACACGTGAACACGTGACCTGTGCTTCGCGGTGGCTGCCTACAGCACCATCATCAACCGTCAGCGAAAGAAAAGACGTTGGCTTTTGGCGTCATCTATTGGCAAACGAAACAACGAGTTATGGCCGCTGGACAAGTTCTGTAAGATACTGAAAGCAGCCGTTGGGGGGATCAGGTAGCGTGTTCTCTTTCTTTAAGAACGACGGTGTACGACAACGAACAGCACAGCAAGCGCACACGTGACGTGCCTCGCCCGCGTAGCAGCTGACGTGTCGGTCTCCTGAACTTGAGGACTGGGGTTTAGTTTCGCGCCTCGGCAGCGTCATTCGGACAGGGACAAAATGCAAGACCACTACTTGTCGTTGACCACCATGTCCTCGCAGTTCCAGTCTGCGGCCGTGAGTGCAGTGCAAGCGAGCCTGCCATACCCACCTGCGTCCTCAATCGTACACGCAAGTCTCCAGCCCTGTTTCTTTTCTCTTCCTTCCTTCTGTTCACATTGCTGTGCTAGCAATACCCCCATGGTGTGCTTAGATTTGGGTGCTTGTTGGACTGCTACTTTGCCACCTTGGTGCGCCTGGCATTTGTGTGCTGATTCTGGCATGTCATATCGCGGAATTGAAATTTATGACTCTTTAAAATGAATTTGACAATGGGGCCAACTTCGAGGACATGTGCAGACGCGCACTGTTGTAGCATTGAAACTTGAGACGAAAAAAATCACAGCGTATCCACTAGGTGAATGATGATGAATGGACGAAGCTCCGGAGGTTTCATCAGTACACGTAAATCTTCTGAGAACTTAGCCCGGTCGATCTTCATGTAAGGACAGCGAGAACGTGTTCCAGCCGTTTTCCGAGCCCTTCGTTCTTCCGCCTTGTATTCGCCGCTCACACTCGAAGCTCACAGACTCCCGGCGAAAGAGAATACGCGCCAGGAGCAAACGCATTTTAACGCAAGCGCTAACGTAGTCTTCTACCACACGAGAGCACGTAGCGAGCGCCGCAACGCCACCTCACACTCAATTCATCACCTATGCCGCGTGAGCGCCATCTAGTGATCTCTTATCACACTATGTGCTCCCATGCATGGCACCGCAGCGCTATCCAGGGAACACTCTGAAAAATGGAAGTGGCTACAAGCACGGCGGACTTGCCTGCATCTCGAGGAGCTTCCTACCAAAATACACTTCATAATGTTTAAACTATTTCTCACAATAGCCATATTTCCTACTCATTTGCGCTGTTTATTAACAAGCATTGAACGCTGATTACGCATCATTCGTATTCTTTCCTCGTCCCATGTTGTCACAGTTTTTCAAGTCTAATGAACGCTATTGTGATCAAGGCATTTGCTGTAGGATCATTGGTTAATCATAATAATGTGCAAGGCTCTCGTTCTTGATGGAGCAACTTTCGTGTATTTTTCTAATAACTTTTCTGAACAAATCACACTTATCAAATTTTGTTTTATTGCCGAATGGACACTTTAGGCGCATTTTCGCCGTTGGTGTGGCCATGATATTCCGTATAAAGACCAAATCAATGACATTATCCCATGTGTACTATTGTTCTACACATAAGTGAACGAGTACGAGTGCCGCTGATGATCGCTTTCAAGTAGAGGTTAAAAGTACCAGCTACTATTTTAGGCGTGCGAAATGTGCATAGAGAGGTAAAAGCAGAAGAAGTGCTACGCTCTGCCGGCAGGACATGGGGAAGTGGACCATTCGGGCCTGGTCGCCCGTGGTTGTGCCATCCGCAACTTCAAACGAGAACGAGAAGTCTCATACCAAGGTACGTGTTATACTGCCGTCACAATGCAAGGGAAGAAGAAATGGTAGACAAAGAAAGACAGGGAGGTTAGCCAGTCCAGGAAAGCCGGTTTGGTATCTTAAGCATGGGAACTGGACGGGAAACTTGCGTTGAAGCCATATAGAACGTGAAGGTTACTTATAGCTCTGCGAAATGACCACGCTTTTTGAAGAAGTGAGCCTCACTTGTCATAACATTCAAACTTGTTGCTATCGCATTCACTACTTCACCGGTGCGACAAAATTGGGAGTTCTTAATAAATTCAAGATAACTAGTTGAAGGCCTGCTAGAAGTAAAAAAAAGATACAATGATCACGAGATATATGGGATTAGTCAACTTACCTTTAATTTGAGAATCTGGTAAGCCAGCTCGTAGGCACTCTGAACCCTGAGGAAGAAAAGGAAAAAAAAAAGCAAGCTGTACAAAAATTGGAACGCTAAGCGCACACAATAACTCAAAGCAATTGTTTCGATCATCATTGTGTTACGGTGTGTCAGATGATAGCATCCGAAGCACACCCAGCACATGGTGGGAGGCGAAACACGTTTCGATTCTTGCAAAATACATGAAATGGCCAACTCTGCACTTTTATATATTAACTACGACCTTTTGAACCGTCCCGTTTTTCATGCCAACAGCTGAAAATTGTTCTAATAAACTCTCTATGTAGAGACATCGCAATTTATATATATCGGTGTGCATGAAAAGAACAATACAGAACTGGCATGTAGCTTACGTTTTTTAAAAGCAGTACAGATATCTTGGTAGCATGAAAACCTGCCACGATAGTGGGGAACTCGCTCTCTTCCACAGTGTCGCTCAAATGATCGAGCATCTGACGCTACACTTGGAAGCAGATAATTACTGTTACCAGTAATACCTATTGGCTAAACCTGCTCACCCCGCTAATGGTAAACTTGTGGTGTGTGAGTGCTACCTTAAAAGATCACACCATATTCACGGACTGAATAATGATGAGTGCGGCGAAGCGTACGGCAGTACGTCCGTGTTTCTGTCCGTACGACCGTCGATTCGAGTGTCTACCCGTGCGTCCGTCTATCTGTACGTCCATGTGTCCATCCATGCCTTCATCCGTGCGTCCTTTCATTCATCCGTTCATCCGTGCGTTCGTCCGTGCAACCACCCGTGCGTTCATTCATGCCTTCGTCCATCCGTCCGAGCGTCCATCCGTATACATTCATCCTTCCGTCCATGTGTCCGTCCGTCCCTCTCTGCACCTGTCTGTCTGTCCTTCCATCGCTCCATGCATCCACCCGTCCGTGCCTCTGTCCGTCCCTCTGTCTGTCTGTCTGTCTGTCTGTCTGTCTGTCTGTCTGTCTGTCTGTCTGTCTGTCTGTCTGTCTGTCTGTCTGTCTGTCTGTCTGTCTGTCTGTCTGTCTGTCTGTCTGTCTGTCTGTCTGTCTGTCTGTCTGTCTGTCTGTCTGTCTGTCTGTCCATGCGTCCATCCTTCCATCTAGTGAACACTAAAGGTATAAACATCTGACAACTTTTCAATAGATTCATCATATACAAATAACGCCATCCAGGAGACATTCGAAAGACTAAACCAGAGGTGGCTACCTACTACTACTACGACATACATCCCACAGCTAAAGGAACTTCGCCCCTAAAATTACCACCAGCCAGTTTAATTGACACCATAGCTATTCAGGTTCGAGGTTCGGCGCCGGACCGTTCGTATAAACTGGTGTTGCCTAGCAACCACTTGGCTAGCTCCCGGTTTCATCGAGTGTATGCATTGGATGAAGGAAAGGACATATAAAAAAAAACGGGATTCAACGTAACAAAACCGCTATATGATGACGCGGGACGCCGTGACGAACAACGGAAATTTCCGTAATGTGATCTTTACGCGTACTAACATTTTGGCCTCCACTGTTTCGCCTCCACCGCTATGTGACCGCCGCAGCCGAACTGGAACCTGCGACATTCGGATCAGCAGCGGGGCACCGTAACCACCGTGTGTGCCATAGCGTGAAATTTGCATGTTTAGAAACGAAATGGTGGTTCTACCGTAGTGGTATAGTCCCTCTAAATCTTCTAATGTTCCTTGATCAGTTTGAAGGGGACTAGCAAAAAGTCATCTTCAAAACGCCAAGAGAAGAAATTATTTCAACGTTAGCTCGCGTCATGTCACTCCTATCGGCAAGATTTTGAAACGTGCCTTTTTTATGCAGGAAGTTTAGTTGAACGGCTTGCGTTATGAGTAAAATAACGCATTTTTTGCTACAAATCTACGGTACCCTGACGATCGAAAATGTTCAGACTATGAATAATAGCCCGAAACAGGCCTGGTTAAAAATGAACATAGTTCAGTATAGCTATAATCAGCCAGACTCGACTGCGACGTTCGTGCATATTAAATCCTTCTATGAGTAATGCCCAAAGCAAATTTCCCTAAAAAATTGCGTTGATTTTTTTAATATTATCCAATTGCAATGATATAAGCAACACGTGTACTCTTCCGTACCCTGAAGATATGTGCCGAAATATACTACCGTAAGTCAGTTATTTGCAGCCAATTGCGCAATCATGTCTTTAAATGTGAGCAAACCTGTGTACGTGCCGCTTCATTTCTACTTCTGTAGTCGGTCGAATACAAACACGACCTACGAGGCCACAATTGCCTTTATGCCCAAAGTCAGTTTCCCAAAATTAACTAGAGGGGACCCTGTCGCTGCAATATGTCAGCGGCCATGGAAATGATGGGTAGTTCACACATTTGCCTAGTCTTCGTACTTGCGGCTTCGTTTATTGCTGTGTTTTGGTTTTGTTTTGAAAGAAATAAAGCCTTTTTGAACTTCGTAAACCGATTTCGAAAGGTAACTCTAAAAGAATAAGGTGGTGAAGCGCAACCGCTGAACATTGGCTGATTTTTGTTTCGTGAGAAAACAGCTCTAAGCCACACGAACACACACGGAGCCAAAAGCAGGCCAGAGGTACGAAGATTGGACAAATGTGTGTACTACTCATAATTCCTATGCTCGCTGAAGCGCCGTGCATGCGTTGCAGCTCCCATAGACACGAGCGACAGAGTTCCCTCTATTGTATAGTAGGAAACTCTATGCCCAAAGTTAACTTAAAGTTAACCCAAAGGTAACCATACATAAACGCTGTTGCGTCGTTGCTGTATGGTTCGCGCTAACGGAAATTGCAATGTACACTGCGCTGCCTCATCTGAACCTTCCGCGAACATAGTTTTTGTTCTCTTTTGCTCCGAGAATCGTCAGAATTCACCTGATCGCAGCTAAATTTGAAAGGAAAAAAACGAGAGTTTGATGCTATCGACAAATGCACACGTTGCCGGTATCAGAGAACATGTCCGAATCATCTGACTTCCCGAATCAACAGGTGCCGATATACCAATTGTTCACTACGTAGCATTCTGATTGATTCGCGTTCTTTTCCTGTAGCCAGAGCGGGCGTTATTTGATGCAGCCAACATCTTGCAACAGGGCATTGTGAAAGCACGGCATGCACGTCTGTGTGAGCATACATCATGGTACCCTGTTGAACTACTGACAATACACTTGTGGCGGGTCAAATTGTTGAAGGTCTTAGAATTATGCACGGCCCTGCCGCGGTGGTCTAGTGGCTAAGGCACTCGGCTGCTGACCCGCAGGTCGCGGGATCAAGTCCCGGCTGCGGCGGCTGCATTATCAACAGAGGCGAAAATGCTGTAGGCCCGTGTGCTCAGATTTGGGTACACGTTGAAGAACCCCAGATGGTCGCAATTTCCGGAGCCTTCCACTACGGCGTCTCTCATAATCATATGGTGGTTTTGGGACGTTAAACCCTAGGTATCAATCAGTCATCAATCAGTCATTAGAACGATGAACACAAGACCGAGTTGGCGATGGTACATCACGTCGCAGGGATACATGTTAGCGCAAGCGATGAAACGATTACTCGGGAAAAATATTACGAGAGAGAAAGCGTGAATAGGAATAAAATAAATTAGGAACCCCAAAAGAAGGGCGGTCGGGCGAGCTGGTATTTCGTTATCAAGGGAACTACGATTATCAGGGCGGTCGTGCTATTTTTTTCTCAGCATTCGACTGCGTTCTTCGTGCACTTTTTCTGATAATACGTAGCTAAGGATGCTTCTTCGCATGCTCAATCGAAGCATGCAACGACGAGAAAACGATTATTTTTTCCCTCTCCACCATAATCTGGTAGTTCGTTGTGGGGAGAGGTTTCTCAACTAAGGTTGCACGGCGGGCTTGTTGGTTATTCATGTCGTTCGAGGTATAGCTCATCTAGGACGGGACAGAGAAGAAAACACAGCGCCGTGTATGTGTTCTGTGTTTTCTTCTCTGTCCCGTTCTGGATGCGCTATACCTCGAACAACAAGGTTTCTCAAGTTTTGCAATTGCGGTCGGTTTTATTTATTAGTGTGAAAGTCTGAGAAGTCTCATCAAATGCAAAAAGTGACCTTTCCCGTGGACGTATATAATACAAAAATTATCACAGTATAAGACGTGATCTCGTGACTTCATCGTAAAGTCACAGATTGCCAAAATTTGTGACATTACCATGAAGACATTGTGACTTCACCGAGACTTCAAAATGTGGCATCAAAGAATTATGAAATCACATGACGTCGTAATCTGAGGTGCACGTATTGCGGATGCAAACAAAGTGCAGCAAACTTTCAATGCTGCCGATCCCTCAGGCAGTTCGAATCCAATCTAGGTGCAGAAATACTCAGAAGACAGTGTGATGAATGCAATCGATTGGGAAGAAGAAAAGAAAAATGGTAGATCCCACGTACTGTGGGAATTGACATTTTTGCGAAGCACGAATGAGGAATGTTGATATGTCACTTCGAAATGACCACAACGATACTAGGCGGACGTAAATTATGCCGTAAATAACTTTCATTCCCCGATTATCACGTTTGGAAGTGCCATTTAACGTAATCGTCTATTCAGTCTCGTGATACAAAATTTTGTATATGTGAAGCTAGCGAGGTGCCCGCAAGCGCACTATGAGCATAGCATGAAGTCATGTTTTGCATGACACGCACATCATGATTATCATGTTTGTATGTGTCTTTTACCTTCGTCTATTCACGTTACGAGACACTAAATTTTGTATATGCGGAGCTAGCGAAACAGCTGCGAGCACGCTATGAGCGTAGCATGTAATCATGCTTTACATGACACGGATGTCATAATTATCATGTTTGGACGTGTCATTTACTTCGTCGTCCACTCATGTCACGTAATACCAAATTTGCTGTGTGTGAAGCTAGCGAAAGGGCCGCGAGCGCATCATGAGCCTGGTGTGTTTTCATGTTCTTACATAGCACTCATGTCATGATTATCATGCTTGCACCAGTCGTGTACCTTCCTCATGCATTCATGTCCCGCAATACCAAATTTTGTATATGTGAAGTTAGCGAAACGACCGCGAACGCATTATGAGCGTGGCGTTAGCCATGACTATAGACATGTAATTCGCGACATGCGTGTCATGATATTCATGTTAGGGTCTGTCATTAACGTTCGACATGCAGTCACGTCATACCAATTCTGTTTTGCGAAATGCCATATGAAGTAAACTACCGAAAGAGCTGCAAGACCATGAAATGTAAGTCATGGCAATCCATGTCATGATTTTCATGTTATGAGTCATGACTAGTCAATTACCTCATCATACAGTCATGTTATGCCATTCCAGTTTTGGTATCAATACCGTTATCAAAACGGCCAGGAGAGCTAAAAGTCGTGGGCGGCTAGATGGATAGACAGATGGATACGCTCAAAGTCACATAAGTTCGCTAAGAAATGCTTCGCATTTAAAAAGTAAATGGCGTTCTGTTCCAGTCGTCTTAAGAAGACGCATAGGAGACGATTTTTTGGACGAGAGTGTATGAGTCGAAAGATTGTCCCTTTTGTAACAGAATGGTGACATGCACCCTACCGAGTTCAACATTTTCTTCTTCTTCTTCTTCTTCTTCTTCTTCTTCTTCTTCTTCTTCTTCTTCTTCTTCTTCTTCTTCTTCTTCTTCTTCTTCTTCTTCTTCTTCTTCTTCTTCTTCTTCTTCTTCTTCTTCTTCTTCTTCTTCTTCTTCTTCTTCTTCTTCTGCTTATTATTATTATTATTATTATTATTATTATTATTATTATTATTATTATTATTATTATTACTACCACATCATTATGACCAGTGAAACAGGGTTTTATTCTTATTACAAAACCTTATATATCACAGCGTAACCTTCTGTGTGTTACTCCAGATTAACCTTAGTTTTTCTTCTTTTTTACTGCTTGTTTATTCCAGCGATCATTCAATGCTTATTATCGTAGACGTATACTCTTGTGATGATGTGGTGGTGCTGGTGCTGCTTGAAGAAGGGGAAAATGCACCAAATTCGTGACATGACACAGTGCCCTGTAGGAAATAGAATATGGTATACACAATTAGAAAAAAAAATAAAGAAGAGAGAGCACTCGCCACCGCACAGGAGCTACAGAAAGAAGAGAGAAAAGATGGGAAAGATAGAGAGCACTCTCAAGACTTGAAAAGTACTCGGCACCTTGTAATTAACCAAGAGCATCGTCAGTCCTAGGCATAAGAGAGACGTCCTTACGGGTAATCTTGTTCAGGGCTCCATAGTCGACGCAGAATCGAATGTAGCCATCATTCTCTTTCATGAGTATAACTACAGGAGAAAACCACGGGCTCTCTGAAGGCCTGATAACGTTGCGTGCGAGCATGTGATTGACTTGTCGTTCTATAACCTTGCGTTTAGAAGCTGATGCGCCGTAAGGGCGGCCGCGAACGATTCGGGATCCGTGTTTGTCGATGCGTTTAGCAGCCATGGTTGTTTGGCCGAGGCCATCGGAACAAACGTCACAGCAAGTTTTGTACTTCATTATTATGGTCAGCAAGGTGTGAGCCACGGTCCGATTTAGATCTGTGCGCATAGTGGCTTTGATAGCACGAGATGATCCTCCGGCGGGTGGACAGTTTGGCGAGGAGGACCCAGGTGAAACAGTGGCGACACATACCGGTGCTTCCTCAAGAATGCTGGCAAAAGTAGTTCCCTCCGGCAGCAGTAGTGGTTCAGGTGTCGTGCCGTAGGCAGTAATGCAGTAGTGGTTGAATAACCACGGCAGAACCGCACTAGGCAAGAGGCAATGGTGCTTCCTCGAAAAATGCAGCGCTGGCAAGAGATAGCCACTGCATCACCTTTTATAATGGCTCGTGATCTGATCGTAAGAACGCGCTCTTGCCCAAAAGGCAGGAGAAAATGCGCAGCTGCAGAAAGGTCGGGCGACGAAAAATTGGAAGGATAAGAATGCTGAGTGTCCGCGAAACGAATGACACGTTGACCACACGAAATCACTGCAGACACAGCTGATAAAAAAATCCCAGCCTAAGATGATCTGATGAGCGCACGAAGGAAGCGCAGCCAACTCAACGTGACGGATTCCGTCTATGAGGATGCGAGCAGTACACTGTCCGGTAGGGCAAATAAGATTGTCATTCGTGCGACGTAACATAGGACCAACATAAGGAGCCTGCCCTTTCCGTAAATGAAAACACAATTCGCGGTGTATGATTGAGATGACAGTGCGACTGCCTATAGGAGCCTCAACAGAAACACCTTCAACACAAACAGGATGTAATTTTGCTGGGTGAGGTGGAGGAATCGTTTCGTTTCGATAACGGGCAGTTTCGCCTCCAAAAACTGCAGCCTCTAGTTTTCCGAGTGGTCGTCTAGAGAGGACGAAGCAGAACGTAAGGGTGACCCCGCACCTCCACCACTTTTAAGACGACGACTGGTGCGACAGGTTTCGATGCAGTCGCGGGAGACACAAGCAGCCCAGCCCGTGTCCCTAACGATGATGATAATTACGATGGTTGTTGAATATACAGATGAAGATTATGAAGCGAATGGTATGGGACCTGGTGAGTGGCCTTTTAAAAGGGCCACTCACCAGGTCCATACCAAATTTACCAAATTTACCATACGAAATTCGGTATGGGGCCTGGTGAGTGGTTCCTTGATACAAGACGGTGTTTGGTAATTGCATGGGACACCGCACTATTTGGTGGACGCGCATCGAAAGACGCTGCTGGCTCGCCTATTTTCGTGCGCAAAGCAGCCTTGTGCAATGCAGTGACGAACTCAATACGATTGAATGAATACTGAGATGCACGTTTTGTCATTGTACAGAAACAGTTATGGATTACTATGGGTTCACGCAAACAGCGATTAACTTCATTGAAGCTTCTTCCCGCCAAAATAAATATTCCGCGTGGAGTTGTGCTCATTAACATTTGTTGTATTGCAGCGCTTTATGATCTGCTAGAGAAGAGGGCCTCTAGAACCATCACATATATAGCGGTAGTGTATAGGCAATCTTCGACTCGAATGCCTGTAACCGTTTACATTAAATCGGCCATGAACACGCCCTGAAAAATAGCCACCTACGTCGGCACCAGCAGCAAACTTAATGCCACGTTGCTATCGAGATCAGTTGTCTCAAGCGAATATAGTGCAATGCTAAACGGCACTTTACAGGCGAGACCAACGAGTAGTGCAACAAACCACAAGTCCCAAAGAATTATGCGTAAAAAATTTAATTTATTAAAAGCATCGTGCTGCTTATTGCACCAATTTCATGTAAATATTTCACTCAGATGTCGTTGGCTGATTTAGTCTGTAGTTGTGCAGAGAATGGGGTGGGCCGCCAGCACTTCTAAGGAGAGTCGGAATGAAGACCAGCATCATGTAAATCCCGTCACTCAGAAGCTTGTAGCTTACGCAATAGAGTCATCATAGAGTCGGTGCACACTGAACCATGCCTGTGTATTCAGGCATGTGTCTGTGTATTCAGGCATGTGTCGGTGCACACTGAACCATGCCTGTGTATTCAGGCATGTGGGACGGCTTTAAGCTCTCCCCTAGTAGAGTACCCTGTGCTCTAAATCGTTACCCCCTTTTTCTAACCCCCCCCCCCCTAACCACTTTTTCTAAACCCACACCAAGTGCTCTAAATCATTAACCAATTTTTCTAAACACACCTTTGCGTGTGTGTCTGAGCATGCTCACGGGACGGCTTTATGCCTTCCCACCAGAGGTTGGGGGCCCAGTTGCCCAACTGAGCATGCTCAGTAAGACTTTTTTTCACATCTTTTATTCGGCCCAATCAAGCCGCAGCAGCTGCGAGAGCGGGAGCGTTGGTTCTCCTGAAACGTGAACAAAACGCAGGCTTTCCGACGCGTTCGCGACGTAACTGGGCCCCCATCCTCTGACGTCACTGCGGCAGCCTTTCGGCCTTGAAATTTAGTCGGCGTTGCCTGTACTCGATTTTTTTATTGATATGATATATAAGGAGATGTTGGCGCACCCTTATGGCGCCGGCTACTCCTTAGCCGTTGATTGAACCTTGAACACGTATCTTGCAGCAAAACATACAAAGCAGTGCATGGAAAATAGAAAACTCAGGCACAGATATGCAAAGACACACTTATACGCACATAACACAATGGTAAGTAAATGCTCGTAAGTCAATGTAAGAAGTCTCTGGAAATGTCCCTCGTTAACATTCGGTCCACCAGCACAAAACAGCAAAGCACACGTCTGGTCCTTATAAAGATGCATTCGCTCGTATGTACATATTAGTCAACACGTCATTCATTTCACAACACACACGTGATCGGTGTCACATGATACTGTACATAATAAGTACATGTGTTACAAATGAAAGTTTGTTCTTTGTTAATACTTGTCAGCAATCCCGCTGTCTTGTAAAAAACGTGTTAATGCTTCTAAATCGTTACCCTCTTTTTCAAACCTCTCCCCCCCTCCCTGGTAATAGCAAGGGACGGCTCACTACTCTCCCATAGTAAAGTACAAAGTACTCTAAATCGTTCACCACTTTTTTAAAACACGCTCTTTTGGTGGTGTGTTTGTACTTGGGTGTTCATGTCACAAACACTTGTGTGAGCCCCAGGGGACGGCTCTGTGCTCTCCCATAGTGTACCTAGCCCTGTAACTCTTTAACCACTATTTCTATACGCACTGTTTTGTCGCAGTCTGGAGGCCCATGGCACGGCTTTTTGCTCTCCCATAGTACAGTACCATGTACTTTAAGTCGTTAACAACTCTTTCTGAACACACATATCTTCTCTGCAATTCGGCTTGTCACCGTTAACATGACACGGCTTCCTGCTCTGTCAGATAAGTAGAGTACTTCCAAGTACTAGACGAGGGCAGTGGAATGAACGAGGCATCCGCGCTACATCTTGGCTGATTCTCCGGCAGCTTTACAGTAGCGGCGGCGCTGGAGTCGCATGGTACTGAAGATCTCAGTCGAGTTGATTGACTTTAAAGGCATCGGAAATCCCGTTCTGTCGCAAGCAGAGACAGCTAGCAACGGGCCCGAGGAAAAGCTAGCAAACCTATCTGGAGCTTTGACTCCACAAACTGAACGCAGCGTACTTGCGAATAAGAATACCAGTGCTGTGAACACGGCGATCAGCTATGTTGAGAAGAGTTGCCGGCGAGATCATAAGGCAAAGTTGAAGGGCGCCAAACGCGTGAAAGTGGCTAAATGCCATGGCTCTCCAGGTGCCATGCTCAATGTCAGGGCTGAGGTCGGGACAAAGCTCAATAAAAGAAAGTTGAAGTTCAGGCCGCTGCTGAGATCTAGATCAAATGCGAAGCGCGTCGCGAAGAAAGCAACATCAATAAAATTCCAAAGCCAAAACCTCCGTTTCCTCTCATCTCCAGAGCAGACACCTAACAATGACCACAAAGATAAGTTGGTTCAGCCGCATACAGTTTTGGCAGAACCTGCCGAAGGCAGCGCACTTGTTAATAAGTGTGTCGGGGATTCCAGCGTTCCTAGCCATTCGAAAAGGAAAAGGCCTCTGCAGAAGCGTAGCGCGGAAGAGACGAGAAGCGTGAAACATGTTAAAGCAGTTGTTAAGTGCCGTGACGTCTTCATTCGGAACACCAGGTTCAGGGCTACGCGTAGGATCGCGAAAGGGCCCTATAGGAAAGGTTTGAGGCTCATACCATCGCGAGGATCGAGATTCAGAGGGAAGCGCGTCAAGAAAAACCGAGTTTCAGGGAAATTCAGACGCTGAGATAATCGCGTGGTCTCATCTTTTTCGATGCCGTGTAGAGGCAATCACGTGAAGAAGCATCGCGTACGCCTGAGCTGTAACAAAAGCTGTCATTCCCCACCGTGGCGAGAGGGTCACTGGTCGAACCGGAGGGGTAAACGACGCAGTGCAGATGCCCCTTTCTTCGAGTTATGTGGGTGTACGTCAAAAGTCGGTGCTACTAAGTTTGGCGAACAAGTTGGTTCGTCGTCTCATTGTCCAGACCACAACCCTCGAAAGCTCTGGAGCGCGCCACCCCAGAGTTCGTCTGAGATAGTGCTGCCTTACCAATACCAAGAGTGTATTTTGTGCTTAGCTTTGAGAATTATTTTTCCAGTTTTGTCGTCAGCCATTCAGCAAGGAATGCGTCTGAATTTTTGAAAGTTCGAAGAAGCTGACATTAATATGTGCGTTTGATTAATTTTGTTTTCATAATATTTCAAAAGTAACAGTTAGTGTGTTTTATTTTAACAGATAAGGCTAAGTAAAAGCCCCTGTTTAAAATGCCTTCTATGTTTTGTATTACGTCTTATTATGCACGCCAGTGTAGGTTAACTTTGTTTTGAATAACGCACGCAAGTTTCATTCTTATTTCATAATTTTCATTCTTATTGTCTTACTTTTCAAGCATGTTTTCTCTTGTTTTGATGATAATTGGCTGAGCCCATTGAAGTGACAGCTTGTAGGAGGACGAACTTTGTCAAGTTTGACATTCTTATGCTTGCAGGCAACGCCAATGTGCGTGATTCAGGATTGCTTGGCGTACTAAATTGTAGTTTCGGTGCTAAATTGAGCAATCCTCAGAAGCTTCGATCGTCCAGACTCTGCCTAAATCACAATTGAGAATCGCTTGAAAACAAAAAAAAATTCTGTTTGATTTAGCGGTGTCATGCACTGACACTTAGCTAAAGGTGTGTCCGCATGGTGTACTCCTCCCGAGATTCGTTGCTCGTGATGCTATTTGTTAGCCCAGCGTAATCTCGAGGAAACATTTCGTTTCTGCTGGTCTAGCGATTTGATCAGCATTTGGAGGGTGCTTGCTTTGGCCAGAGTGGTTCGGCTTTGTGTTCGACTCCGTCGTTCCAGTGAAACTCTGCAGGCCTATGGAAGTCTCAATGGGCGGAGAGAGCGGAACGGCTACCGACGGTCAACCAGCATCCCTCCTTCCGAGCCGCGCTAACGGCTCAAAACTCCAGATGCATTGTCTGGCGGCGGGGGTGCTGTTGTGCCATAGACATGTTCCTCGTTCGGGAGCACGTCTCACGAGATTGAGCGCTGTTCCGACGAACTGTCTCCCCCTCCCCCTCCCAGCGCCACCTTCCGTGCAGAAGAACCATGCAGTTCCGGGGATAACGTCGCTTCCTCCGCCGAACCACCTTGCAGTTCCGGGTGTGGCTGCGTCTCCTCAGCCGAGCCACTGTGCCTTTCCGGGGAACTGCTCTCGCAGAAGAGTCCCGAAACGCTATTAAGGCCGAGCCGGCCCCATGTTAGAGGATTTGCCCCAGCTGACGTTGTCGTGCTGGCCGGCTCTGTACAAACGACAACCTGCTACAGTAAACGCTCCTTCTTGCTGCTGTTTTCAAAACGATTGCCTCCCTGCTTCGCCTTCGGGTAGAGGCTTCGGCGAAGTCCGCTAGACGGCTCGCCGCTCTTCGCCACCGCTACCATCGCGACACAGCAAAATTCTAACAGCATGGACGATTACAGGGACGGATGCACAGACCGACGGATAGACGCATGGACGCAAGAACGAACGGACGGACGGAAGCGTGGACGGACCGACGTGTTGCTTTCTTGTGTCAAGTTTTTTTTCGCTACCCTTGTGATTAAAAAAGGCCGTCCCAAAAAGCCCATCTTGATATTTTTATGTCAAGGATTGATTGTCCCGCTGTCTAGAAGGCTAGGGCCAACGACTATGGCCTACGTTTAGATGGGGGTTGGTCGTCCAAGTCATCGACCTAACAAAGTTTTTATCTATCTATCTATCTATCTATCTATCTATCTATCTATCTATCTATCTATCTATCTATCTATCTATCTATCTATCTATCTATCTATCTATCTATCTATCTATCTATCTATCTATCTATCTATCTATCTATCTATCTATCTATCTATCTATCTATCTATCTATCTACTATCTATCTATCTATCTATCTATCTATCTATCTATCTATCTATCTATCTATCTATCTATCTATCTATCTATCTATCTATCTATCTATCTATCTATCTATCTATCTATCTATCTATCTATCTATCTATCTATCTATCTATCTATCTATCTATCTATCTATCTATCTATCTATCTATCTGTCTGTCTGTCTGTCTGTCTGTCTGTCTGTCTGTCTGTCTGTCTGTCTGTCTGTCTGTCTGTCTGTCTGTCTGTCTGTCTGTCTGTCTGTCTGTCTGTCTGTCTGTCTGTCTGTCTGTCTGTCTGTCTGTCTGTCTGTCTGTCTGTCTTCCATTTAATACAAACTGGTGCACTTACATCATGATGCTTACATCAAATAACTCGCGGCCCTCAGTCCCCAGCAGCTGCGAAGCAACTGACCACGGCGGCGGTCAGATCTGCAATGCAGCAGAGGGTGCTAAGAATCTCTGGATCCGGACTGGCCGCCATTGGAACCTGAACTTGGCAACGTTTAACGCTAGAACCTTATCTAGTGAGGGAAGTCTAGCTGTACTATTCGAGGAGCTAGAGGGTGTTAAATGGGATATAATAGGGCTCAGTGAGGTTAGGAGGACAGATGAGGCCTATACGGTGCTACAGAATGGGCACGTCCTTTGCTATCGGGGCTTGGCAGACAGAAGAGAACTGGGAGTGGGGTTTATAATTCACAGAAACATAGCTGGAAACATAGAGGAATACTATAGCATTAATGAAAGGGTGGTAGGTATCGTAATTAAACTGAATAAAAGATACAAGATGAAGGTAGTACAGGCTTACGCGCCTACATCCAGCCATGATGACGCTTCAGTTGAAAGCTTCTATGAAGACGTGGAATCGGCAATGAATAAGGTAAAAACACAGTATACTATAGTGATGGGCGACTTTAATGCAAAGGTAGGGAAGAAGGAGGCTGGAGACCAGGCAGTAGGAGATTATGGCATCGGTACTAGAAACGCCAGAGGAGAGCTACTAGTAGAATTCGCAGAACGCAATAATTTACAGATTTTGAATACCTTCTACCGAAAACGAGAAAACCGCAAGTGGACATGGAGGAGCCCTAATGGCGAAAATAAGAACGAAATAGACTTTATAATGAGTGTACACCCAGGAATCGTGCAGGATGTGGAAGTGGTTGGCAAAATACGATGCAGTGACCATAGAATGGTACGGTCTCGAATTCGCCTAGACTTGAAGAAAGAACGACAGAAACTGATACGCAAGAAGCCAATCAATGAGCTAGCACTGAGAGGGAAATTACAGGAATTCAGAGTGTCGCTGCAGAACAGGTACTCGGCTCTTAGTGAGGAAACCAACCTTAGCGTAGATACAATGAATGATAATCTGACGAGTATCATTACGGAGTGTGCAGTGGAAGTTGGAGGCAGGGTAGTTAGACAGGACACTGGCAAGCTTTCCCAGGAAACGAAGGACCTAATTAAGAAGCGTCAAATCATGAAAGTGTCAAGTACAACAGACAAAATAGAACTGGCAGAGCTTTCGGAGTTGATTAATAGACGTAAGGTATGCGATGTAAGAAGGTATAACATGGAGAGAATTGAACACGCTCTGAGAAACGGAGGAAGCGTCAAAGCAGTGAAGAAGAAACTTGGGATAGGCAAAAGTCGAATGTATACACTAAGGGACAAAGAAGGCAAAATAACTACCAATATGGATAGGATAGTTAAAATAGCGAAATAGTTTTACAGAGATCTGTACAGTAGCGGAGACAACCACGACCTTAATACTATAAGAACTAGCAGTAACCCAGATGACACCCCACCAGTAATGATAGAAGAAGTCAGAAAAGCTTTGGAGGGCATGCAAAGAGGCAAAGCTGCTGGTGAGGATCAGGTAACATCAGATCTGCTGAAAGATGGAGGACAGATTGTGTTAGAAAAACTAGCCACCCTGTTTACGAGGTGTCTCCTGACGGGAAGAGTACCAGAGTCTTGGAAGAATGCTAACATCATCTTAATACATAAGAAAGGAGATGACAAGGACTTGAATAATTACATGCCTATCAGCTTGCTCTCTGTAGTATACAAGCTATTTACAAAGGTTATTGCTAACAGAGTAAAGAAAACATTAGAATTCAATCAACCAAAGGAACAAGCAGGATTTCGAACAGGCTACTCAACAATTGACCACATTCATACTATCAACCAGGTAATAGAGAAATCCTCAGAGTATAACCAACCACTACACATAGCCTTCATAGATTACGAGAAGGCGTTTGATTCAAAAGAAATATCAGCCGTCATGCAGACACTGCGGAATCAGGGCGTAGATGAAGTATATATAAACATTCTGGAAGAAATCTACAGGGGATCAACTGCTACCATAGTGCTTCATAAAGGAAGCAACAGGATACCAATCAAGAAGGGTGTAAAGCAGGGGGACACTATCTCCCCAATGCTATTTACCGCGTGCTTACAGGAGGTTTTCAGAAGCCTAGAATGGGAGCAGTTAGGGGTAAGATTTAATGGAGAATACCTTAGTAACCTGCGCTTCGCCGATGACATTGCATTGCTGAGTAACTGAGGGGACGAATTGCAACTCATGATTACGGAGTTGAACAGGGAGAGCAGAAAGGTGGGTCTTAAAATTAATCTGCACAAAACGAAAGTAATGTACAACAACCTCGGAAAGGAGCAGCGCTTCGAGATAGGTAATAGTGCACTTGAAGTTGTAAAAGACTATGTCTACTTAGGGCAGGTAATAACCGCAGAGCCGAACCACGAGATCGAAGTAACTAGAAGAATAAGAATG
This sequence comes from Rhipicephalus annulatus, assembly GCA_013436015.1. Classification (NCBI taxonomy): domain Eukaryota; kingdom Metazoa; phylum Arthropoda; class Arachnida; order Ixodida; family Ixodidae; genus Rhipicephalus; species Rhipicephalus annulatus. Next base: position 281,749 of record WOVY01000006.1, read on the forward strand.
GGGTGGAGCACATTCGGCAAGCACTCTGAAATTATGACAGGTAGATTGCCACTATCCCTCAAGAGGAAGGTATATAACAGCTGTATCTTGCTAGTACTTAGCTACGGAGCAGAAACCTGGAGACTTACAAAGAGGGTTCAGCTTAAATTGAGGACGACACAGCGAGCAATGGAAAGAAAAATGGTAGGTGTAACCTTAAGAGACAAGAAGAGAGCAGAGTGGATTAGGGGACAAGCGTTGGTTAAGGGTGTCATAGTTGAAATAAAGAGGAAATGGATGTGGGCCGGGCATGTAGCGCGTAGACAGGATAACCGCTGGTCATTAAGGGTAACTAACTGGATTCCCAGAGAAGGGAAGCGGGTTAGGGGGAGACAGAAGGTTAGGTGGGCAGATGAGATTAAGAAGTTTGCGGGCATAAATTGGCAGCAGCAAGCACAGGACCGGGTTAACTGGCGGAACATGGGAGAGGCCTTTGTCCTGCAGTGGACGTAGTCAGGCTGATGATGATGATGATGATGATGATGATGATGCACTTACCGAGGCTTTCACTTTGGATGGCGAAGTGGCTCTTGCCACACCCAGTCGACCTGTAGTGGTGGCCTTCCGGGGTGGCGGAAGGGGCATGGTGACACGCCCCCGGCCAGCACTTCCCGTTCACGCAGGTCAGGGTGGTGGGTGGGCCATAGGTGCACAAGTGTGCGGGAAAGAAACGAAAGAGGAGAGAAGGACAATAAAATTAGAAACTTAAGCTTATCATTACATTAACTGGTTCTTAATTCGAGGACGGTGATGCGAAATATCTAAGTTAGTCTTTGCAGATTTGAGAGTACTAAAGGGTACTCTACACTGTTGCATGCTACTTTATTTAGGCACTATATATGTAATCATTGAAGGTTGTGGAATGAGCAATGCTTAAGAGCGTCTTCTCAGTCTTTTTTTTTCATATCTAGCATCATCTATGCACGGAAGTGTAATTGTAGTACACGGCATTTTATTTTACCGTGGTCTTGGGACCTCTCGTGTTACAAACGAACGCTATTTACTGCTTGTGTTACCCAGAACCAAGTGGCAGGTTGATACAGTGGAGTTAGTGAATGGGTAAACGCTTTTAAATGGAAAATCTGTGGTGTAATGCGGACTATAAGGATAGCTAGGTTGTCGCGAGGTGCTTTTCATGCTATTCGTTTATTGAAGATATTTACAGATTGTACGTCGTAGTTACTACTGAAAGAAGCTCAATTCAAATTGTAGGTTGAGAAATGCGTCTATACAAATTCAAGTCAACGCGTATGTAGTTGAAAGTTTCCTATGGTCCCTAAAACAATACGAAATTGCCCATAAATTGGACTGAAAAGTAAGCGTAAGACCTTTGGCAATGCCTCTGAAGCGATCAAACGTGGTGAGAGTAAGGTCAGAACCAATATTTTATGGACCAGGGACATCTTCTCGTCAGTCAAATTACTGCCACAAGTTAGCGGAGTTTTAAACCGAATCCCCATATGACAGGAATATCCAACACCTGACCCGTCACTCGCACGTGAATGTCTTCATCCCACATTAAAAAAAAAGTCAATGAGTATGGTGTTGAAACATGGCCACTACACAAAACCTATATTAGAGAATCGTCACCCAGATTTTACTCATCGTGGCCATCGGTTTGAACATGTTGTAATCCTGGTGCTAGATATCTCAGAAATTTTGTTTTACGTTATGCAGACAACGCGGCTCGCACATCGCACCAAGAAGAACACACCCTTCCGATTCCTTTGTCAAGGACTGACGCTGCAAAGCAACTTCGTCACCTGGCACGTAGTCTGAGTCTGCAGGAGTGGAACACCCCAAGCATAAGACATACGAGACTATACCAAATAAACCCTCGACTGGAACTTCGACCTCCATCCGGACTTCGTCGACGTGAAGCTTCACTTCTTTTTCGCCTTTGTTTGGGGGTTGCCTTCACAAAAGCATATAGAACCCTCATCGGATTGACCGACAATGCGGAATGCGACGTCTGCTGCACCAAAGAAGACATCGACCATCTCATATGCCATTGCCCTCGATTTGCCTCTGAAAGACAGAAGCTTTCGGACGCATTGCGACAATTGGACGATCGGCCACTCTCTGTGCAGATGCTACTGGAACACCGTCATCGCCTTTCGTCGGCTCAAAAAGCAGTCAAAGCTGTCTTGTGCTTTTTGAAGACTACAGGCCTACGTGACCACCTTTACCTTTTGTGTAGTGCCACCGCTGCATACGCGCCAGCCGACTGACTGACAATCCTCCTTTTTTTGTTTTTTTCTCTCTCTCTTTCTCTTCTCTCTTCTCTCTCTCATCTTTATGCCCCCTTCCTATTCCCCTAGCGTAGTGTAGCAAACCGGGCATGTGCCTGGTTAACCTCCCTGCCTTCCCTCTTGTTGTTTATCCTCCCCCCCCCTCTTGTTTTACGTTACAGTACTGCTATCTCAGAGGTAGAGGCCATAAGAGGCTGGCATGGGCACAAGTACATATCGAAATAGCAATGCAGAAAAAGGAAACAATACTTCAAAGAGACATGAATCGTATAGGAAGAATAAAGTACAAATAAATAATAAATGACAAAGTTCGATGCACGCAGAAATCAAGACGTAAAAATACCTCACCGGCTACTTTCTTAACCACCTGAAATTTTATCTACTCTTGAGAGTATCCAAGTATCATCAAGCTAGTTCCACTCGAATAGCGATTGAGGGGAAACTGAGCGCTCGGAAACATTGTTTCTTGTGTGAAAAAAGGAATACAAAGAATAGATTTCTCAGCCTTTTGGCGTAACCTGATGAAAGCGTGAATAGTTCATGGCTGTTGCTTCTTAATCTGTCTTTTACATCTTTGAATATAAAACGTAGGTGCGCAACTTCACTTCCGCCTGATAATGTCCATAAACCTGCTCTACCTTTCAGTTCAGTGGAACACACAATTAATACCGACTGAATGACGATAAGCTTAATAGCTGTACTTTGCACCGTTTCCAGTTTATTGATATTAACAGCGGTAAATGGTTGTAGAATTATGTCGCCATACTCAATCAGATCTGAAACCAGAAAATTGTACGCTAGAAGTTTAACGTTCTTAGATAGATTGACGAAGTCATTGCTTGAAAAAATCTAATTTGTTGTGGCGATATTAGCACTGAGGATTATATTGTTACGAGGCAGTGGGCATGGCTCTACCGTCGTGGACAACAGATCGATGAAAAAGAAGTGGACTCGCCGCGCGAGAGACTGGCAGCTCTGAAGCGTCACTTTTACATGTAAATATAGGAAATACGCTCATTTCTCTCTTCCGTGTGTTTGCGATCCCCGTAACAAATTGGTGGAGGTGCTGGGTAACGAAGCGCCATACAACGGAGCTCCGCAGTGGTCGTCAAATCGGAGTTTCCGTGATGGAACACGGGACTGATCCCACGGCCACCTCTCCATCGGCCTCGGCGACGCCCGCACCATCCACGGCAACGCCTCCACTGGCCCCACCCCCACCCACGTACGTGCTGACGCATCCGAAGCATCCTGGAACGTTCTGCGGTACGGACGAAGTTGATGTCGACGACTGGATAGCCGACTACGAACGCACCAGTGCTCTCAACCGGTATGATCCGACTCTTATGCTGGCCAATGTGCTGTTTTACCTGAAAGGCACGGCCAAAGTCTGGTACGAGAACCATGAGGAGGAGATCGGCAGTTGGGACACCTTCAAGGAAAAGCTTCGCGACTTATTTGGGAAGCCCATCGGTCGAAAGGCGGCTGCAAAGAAGGAGTTGTCTATACGTGCTCAGACGTCCACAGAGCCGTATATTTCATATATACAGGACGTGCTGGCTCTATGTCGTAAAGTTGACAACGACATGTCGGAGTCTGACAAGGTTGGCCACGTCCTCAAGGGCATAGCGGACGACGCGTTCAACCTGCTAATGTGCCGGAACTGTGCGACCGTCGACGAAATTATTGAGGAATGCCGGCGTTTTGAACTGGCCAAAAGCAGGCGGATTTCAAGATCATTTACTCGACTGCCGAACACCGCAGCGACGTCCTCCTGCGAAGATGGACTGTCCTCTCATCGGCAGTCTTCACCAGCGTCTGAAATTACGCGAATTGTCCGGCGGGAAATCGAAGCAATTACACCTACTCTTCCCGCCAACGGCCACGTCGATTTGCAAGTACCTCAGGTTTGCTTGGTACAGTCGATTGTGCGGGAAGAACTGAGCAATTTGGGCTTCGATGTCTGCGCCGTTGCTCAGTCTCGACCAATTGGCTTCCGTTCAAGGTCGCCGCCTCGCCCCAGGTCACCACCCCAAGAAAGGTCTTATCCACGCTCTCGCAATCCGGCCGAATGGAGAACTGCGGATGATCGGCCGATCTGCTTTAACTGCCGCCGCATAGGTCACGTCGCACGGTATTGCCACAACCATTGGTCTTCGTCCCGAAACCAGTATAACACTGCTCGCCGCACCGATAGCTACCGTCGTTTCCAGCCTCCTGAGCCGATCGCCGACAACTACCGCCGGCCTCTGCCCGTCGATTCCTACGCCTGCGATGCCCCTGATACGCAGCACAGCCGCTCACCGTCGCCTCGACGTCACCAGTCTCGTTCGCCGCCAGGACGTCGCCCGTCGTCCCCTTCTCCTCTACGACGACGCCCGACCTCCCCGCTCAATTCTCACCAGGGAAACTAAGCGGTGCAGCTCTTGGAGGTGAAGCTGCATCCTCGATACCGACCTCAAATCCTCTCCTTGTACTGCCGACACGACGAAATTTGATCGACGTCGACGTTGACGGCCTGACTGTTTCTGCCCTTGTTGACACTGGGGCGCATATTTCTGTGATGAGTGCCCGACTTCGTCGCCGCCTGAAGAAAGTGCTCACACCGGCTGCTCTTGGCATTATTCGTGTCGCCGACGGAAGAAGTCTTGCCATCACAGGAATGTGCACAGCACGCATCACTATCGCCGATCACCCCACATCTGTTCTCTTTGCAGTTATTGAGCAGTGCCCAAATGACCTAATTCTTGGTTTAGATTTCTTGTCCACCCATGCTGCTCTCATCGACTGTGCAACCGGCGTTCTTCAACTTGAACTGCCTCGACTTGGACCTGTGCCGTCCTCACCGTCACACCGCTTGTGCGCTGTTGATTATGTTCGGCTGTCACCGCAAGCCACCACGTGTGTTGCCTTAACGATATCACCAGCTCTTCCTGACGGTGACTACATAGTGTCTCCATTGGTGGATGTGCTCTTGGCTCGAAGTGTTGCTGTGCCGCATACAATCGTGACTATTGTGGACAACTACGTTCAGCTTCCGCTCCTTAACTTCAGTAGTTCGACCCAAGTTCTCCCGCAAGGCATTTCGTTAGCCCACGTTTCCCCACTTGATGCATGTAGCATCGTGGCATTGGACCCTGAAGACTGCTCGTCCCCTACTGCAGCCAGCCGAGCAAACGCACCTAGCGACGAAATCACGATGATGATCGCCCCTGATCTTTTGCCCTGTCAGTTGGCGCAACTCCACCACGTTCTGACTACCTACCGAGATATTTTCGACTTCGATGACCGCCCTTTAGGTCAAACGTCCTTCGTGCGTCATCAAATACATACCGGCGATGCTAATCCTCTTAGACGGCGACCGTATCGTGTTTCCCAGTCCGAACGCCAGGTCATACAACGAGAAGTCGAGAAAATGCTCTCCAAAGGAGTCATAGAGGCCTCTTCAAGTCCATGGGCGTCACCTGTTGTTTTAGTGAAAAAGAAGGATGGCAGCTGGAGATTTTGCGTTGACTACCGTGCCTTGAACAAGATAACCCGCAAAGACGTATATCCGCTGCCACGAATCGACGACGCCCTTGATTGCCTTCATGGCGCGCGATACTTCTCATCTATTGATCTGCGTTCGGGCTACTGGCAAATTTCTGTCGACGACTTAGACCGAGAAAAGACTGCCTTCATCACACCGGACGGCCTTTATCAGTTCAAGGTTATGCCTTTTGGGCTGTGCAACGCCCCGGCAACGTTCGAACGCATGATGGACTCTCTTCTTCGTGGTTATAAATGGTCCATCTGTCTTTGCTACCTCGACGATGTGATTGTTTTTTCCCCCACATTTGAAACTCACTTAACTCGTTTGTCGACCATTTTAGCCGTTTTTCGTCGAGCAGGACTCCAGCTGAACTCGAAAAAGTGCAATTTCGGCCGACAACAAATCACGATCCTTGGTCATCTTGTAAGTGCTGCTGGCGTCCAACCTGACCCTGACAAGGTTAGCGCTGTCAAGAATTTCCCTCTGCCTTCTTCAACCAAAGATGTTCGGAGTTTTGTGGGCTTATGCTCGTACTTCCGCCGCTTTATACGCGATTTCGCTACAATTGCACGACCACTAACTGATCTTCTCAAAAGAACGTGCCCTTCTCGTGGGGCCAAGACCAAGCAGCTGCGTTTTCCACGCTGATCGACCTGCTCATTTCACCACCAATACTGGCTCACTTTGACCCGTCTGCGACGACTGAAGTACGCACAGACGCCAGTGCTCACGGAATCGGCGCCGTCCTCGCTCAACACCAGGGAGGCCAAACGCGTGTTATTGCGTATGCCAGCCGCCTTCTCTCCACATCTGAGCGAAACTATTCGATAACAGAGCGCGAGTGTCTTGCGTTGGTCTGGGCTGTAGCGAAATTTCGCCCCTACTTGTATGGCCGGGAGTTTTCAGTTATTACGGACCACCACGCTCTGTGTTGGCTGTCGTCGCTCAAGGACCCAACTGGTCGCCTAGGTCGCTGGGCTCTACGTCTCCAGGAGTATAACTTCGACGTAATTTATAAGTCTGGCAGGTTGCACCAAGATGCTGATTGTCTCTCGCGTTATCCAGTGGACCCTGCTAGCCTCGCTGTCCATGAAGGCGATTCTTGTGTGCTCGCCATATCTGATTTGCACGACATCGGCACAGACCAGCGCCGGGACGCAACCCTCAAGAAGGTCATTCAGCGAGTATCTTCAGGACATTCCGACCCTTCGCTCCGTCAATATGTCCTTCGCAACGACATTCTGTATCGTCGCAACATGAAGTCTGATGGCCCGGAATATTTGTTAGTTATTCCCCGACACCTGCGTGCCACTATTCTTCAACATCTGCATGACGCACCGACGGCGGGACACCTGGGTTTTTCACGCACCTATCACCGCGTGCGGCAACGGTTCTTTTGGCCTGGCATGTATAAATTTGTGCGCCGTTATGTCGCTGCTTGCGAGCGCTGCCAGCGTCGGAAACGTCCTGCCCTCCGTCCGGCTGGCCTGCTCCAACCTATCGACATTCCCCCGGAACCATTCTTCCGCATCGGCCTCGACTTGCTCGGACCTTTCCCGACGTCCGTATCAGGCAACAAGTGGATCGCTGTCGCAACCGACTATGCGACCAGATACGCGATAACTCGTGCCTTGCCAACTAGCTGCGCTACAGACGTCGCAGACTTTCTCCTAAATGACGTCATTCTGCGGCATGGAGCTCCGCGCCAGCTTTTGACGGATCGGGGCCGCTGCTTCCTCGCAAAAGTTATCGACGAAATCCTCCGGAGCTGCTCTACCGAACATCACCTTACTACTGCCTACCATCCCCAGACTAACGGTCTCACGGAGCGTCTCAACCGAACTCTTACAGACATGTTGTCTATGTACGTCTCTGCTGACCACCGTGACTGGGACGCAATGCTCCCCTACGTTACATTTGCATATAATTCGTCAAGACATGACACCGCCGGCTACTCTCCATTCTTTCTTTTGTACGGCTGCAACCCTGCGTTGCCATTCGACACACTCCTTCCTTCTGCTACTATCCAACCAACGGTGTATGCGCAGGACGCTGCTTCTCGAGCCCGCGTCGCTCGCCAAATCGCGCACACTAGGCTCAGTGCTTCTCAGGCCGCACAAAAAGTCCGCTACGATGACTCGCACCGCGACGTTGACTACCCTGATGACTCTCTTGTCCTACTCTGGACGCCGTATCGACGTGAAGGTTTGTGCGAGAAGCTCCTCCCACGATACGCAGGACCCTACAAAGTTCTCCGCAAGGTCACCGACGTCGACTACCTCATCACTCCCGTTCAACCGCACTCATCCTCTGCCACACCATCTACTGATGTTGTTCATGTGTCGCGCCTAAAGCCCTACTATACTGCCAGTCCTGATTGACTTAGGGGCGCCGTGACGGCGCTTTGTTCGCCGGGGGTGATGTTACGAGGCAGTGGGCATGGCTCTACCGTCGTGGACAACAGATCGATGAAAAAGAAGTGGACTCGCCGCGCGAGAGACTGGCAGCTCTGAAGCGTCACTTTTACATGTAAATATAGGAAATACGCTCATTTCTCTCTTCCGTGTGTTTGCGATCCCCGTAACAATATCATGATTCCAGCGCAGATTGCGAGGTGTGCGAAGGTGTAGGTACTTGTACATTGAAACGCGTAGAAATTGGTTACCACCAGCTGAATAGACAAAAAAATCATTGGGTGCTTCTTATTTATAACGGTCCTTACGACACATTTAGCGTAATTAACACACATCTGTTTCGTACCACACCACTTCGGTATGTCATTGAGGTTAGCATTCAGTTATACTGGACCTTCATGCGTAATTATAGCAGGATATAAATCCAGAGTTCAGCGTGCAATCGGTCTTGAAATGCGTAACATGTCAATGGGCGCGCGCACGCACGCACACACGCACACGCACATGCACACACACGCGCACACACAAACCTAAACCGAGCACCTTTGCAGGAAAAGTACACGTAAGAGAAATTCGCACCTCTGAACAAGTTTCTGTCGTGAAGAAGCACTGCGAAAACTAGGTCAAGCTCACGGCGTGAGTTGTGGCGCGACAGAACTGAATCGCATTGAAGTGATAACGACTACTTTGCTCTCCGTAAGTGAGGGTGCAGATTCAGCGCACTCGAACTTAAACCGTGGCGGGTTGCCTTTGCGTCTAGAGCGAATACTATGTCGACAGCACAGAAATCTATAGTATATAGATTCGCAGAAAATCTATGAATTGCTGTTGAAAAATCGATGAACAGCGGATGTAACTGGGGCGAACGTTTTGAAAAGTGGTGTAATATTTTTAGGCACTGCGTTGAGGACAAGGCGTTTTCGCCAAGTGTTGCTTTGAGCTGCACCCAACCGTGTTCAAGGATTTATGATTGACCAATTTTTGAGCACCCACCAAATTTGTGAGCACCAACCTTCTCCATGGTATCATGCTTTATCTGTATGCCTACGCTCAAATGTTTAGAAGCAAGTTAAACAATGCCAGATAATTAGAAGAAAACACTGGCCGCGTATATGCGTTTTTCGCTGCAGAGAACGTCAAAAAAGATAATCTTCTGTCTGGAGGTGCTGCACGAGGTATAGCGCCATCTAGCAGCAACGTGAAGAAACAAAAGCTTTTAGAACTCACAGCAACTTGTAGGTAGCGGCACCAGGTCGTTTTCACGCAAATGTTAATAGCGTCGCATTGTCAGTGCAGCCTAATGAACACTGCGGTCTTTATAAATAGGCACGTGTACATTTTCTAAGTAAAAGAACACACTACCGAGCAATTACGTATTGATCCTGTACCTCAGGTATGCGTATTATCTGCTTTTTGATTGACAATGTTCACAATTATGAACGCAGCTACCAGATCAAGGTGGGTGGGTGTTCAGCAAGAGCTTAAACTCTCGGCGGGTATCAATCGTTCGATATGAATATCAACAGATACGTTAAAAACACACACACACACACGCGAGGCTCACCGCTGTGAATTTCTAGTGGTAATCCATAGTCTTGCCAACAATGCAGAAGTCTCGGGACGGCTTTCAGCTCTCCCATAGTAGAGTACCCTGTGCTCTAAATCGTTACCCCCTTTTTCTAACCCCCCCCCCCACACACACACACGCTACACGAATGTTAGCGCCGACTAGGAATGTATGGTGTCATGATGTCGAACAAAATTATGTGTCAGCTCTTGCTAGCAAATGCAAGGTTGTCAGAACGACAAAGACATTCAGCCTTTCCAAATTGCGAAAACAGTCGCAGCTTTTGCTGTGAAGTGCTCACAGCGAAACTGATGTATCAAAAAAAAAACAAACAAACAGTGACACTGCTCTACAAAGAATGATGTAAATCCTTTTTGATGGTGTTGCCCTGACAATCTCTATGTATACTTGTTTGGTGAAGACGCTTGTCGACAATGATAACATGGCGGAGCTAAGGCGCAAAGCTGCGTTCCTCGTATACTGAGCTGCGATATGTGACTCGTAATTACCGCGTTTGCAGGGTTGATGCTCCATTATTACATTTGCGGAATTTAGGGGGAGGGGGAAGAGTATCTTCCTGATAAAACATATTTCCTGGAAAGCTTCTACGGCCCGCGGACATCAAAGAAATGACGCAACACTACAGAGACCATTTCAAAATACATCCTCACAATGCCTGCAGTGCCTTCTTTATAGCATTACTGGCTTTGCGCCGAGGCAGGTCCTCCATGGAGGGACCTCTCTGTCTCATTTCCTTTTGCATTCGCACCGCTGCTACGTTGTCAAGTGTGTTGTGTCATTAAATGTGGCGGGTAGGCCTGATGACATATCGCTCTGGTTGCATAACACAACACCTTTCGCGACCACCACGAAGCATGCTTGAAGCGTAAAAGAACAAGCGAGTGGCGAGGCGAGCCAGGAATGTCGTTTTGGCCGACAGCCTAAAGAGCGACAGTCACAAGTACGAAATCTGTCTCGAGGTAACATGACTTTTTTTGGTTCTCAGTTTAGAGCATCTGGCAAACGCGTCATATGTTTAGCCAGGTAATTCTTTGTTTATTAGATAGATGTGGAGTGAAGCAGCCTCGTTGCTAAACAATTCCTGCTTAATTACCACGTATCTCACACCTTCCACTCAAACGTTCGATTCTCACGTGACCGAAGCGAACCCCGTTGGCCGGGAAAGATGACGCTGCGTTGTTGAAACTCGTTCCAGGGCAACGCTGTCCCAGAGAACCTGCCACTGCAGTAATAATAATATCTCAGGTTTTACGTCCCACAGCTTCGACATGATTACGAGAGCCACCGTAATGGAGGGCTCCAGAAATATACTATTTGGTGTTCTTTAGCGTGAACTGACATAGCGCGGTCCACCAACCTCAACCATTTCGCCTCCATCGAAATGCGACTGCCACGGACGGGATCGAACCCGTGACCTTTAGATTAACAGCCCACCACAGTAGCCACTGTTCCAATGGGATGGACGCTACAGCAATGATATTATTCGGCTTTGGTCACGTCATGTACGGGTGCATCATAATCTATGACGTGATTATGATGCACGCCATTCCGAAATGTTCCGAAAAGTTTCGCCAACTTGTGTTCCTCACCGCGCACTTACATGGCGCAGCACACGGACCTATAGCATTTCGCCTACGTAGATCAAAATGCGAATGCCACGCCAGGAACAGCAGGCGCGACTCTGTGGTCAGAAGCCAAGTAAAGCAACCACTGTACCACCAAGGTGCCCTGCCACAGTAGTCTAGTGGCTAAGGTACTCGGCTGCTCACCCGCAGGTCGCGCGGTCGAATCCCGGCTGCGGCGGCTTCATTTCCGATGGTGGCGGAAATGCTGTAGGCCCGTGAGCTCCTATTTGGGAGCCTGTTAAACAACGCCAGGTGGTCCAAACTTTCTGGAGCCCTCCAATACGGCGTCTGTCATAATCATAAGGTGGTTTTGAGACGTTAAACCACACATATCAATCAATCAACCACCAAGGTGGACAGGCTGCCCGTACAGGCTACACATATTTCTGTCGTGGTTGGGGTTGAAATCACGGAATTCTCTCATTACAACTATTTCGTTGGGCACTCAGTTAAATAAATCCATCGTCTGAAAAGGATGAATAGATGAACTGACGCGTGCGCGGGTGCAGTAGACTGTAGCGTATCGCACGCAGGTGGCTGAGGTGGACCGAAAAGAATGCTTTCGAGGCGTCTCTACTCTCATGCTCGTCAACTGTTGGCCAGTTACCCTACGTTTGAGGTTACTTCATCTTAAATCTCGCTCGATGACATTATGCCTGTTGCCATAACGTTGAACCCAAAATGACGCAGGTGCTACTTAAAATGCAGAAACGTTGTATAAACTTCGTGTTCGCGCTATGCAAATAAGCGTAATAATGAAATCTTTTTGTTAGCCCGAAAAGTGTATAGCCCTAAGAAGTGTATACATTTGTGGCTGACAAATTTTCGTAGTTATTTTGTGCTGTTTTCATAGGCAATGTCGTTTCACGAAAAAAAAAAGAAATCGGGTGGATGTGTAGGGCGGGGTGTTCTCACAGGGAAGGCAAAGAGACGAAGATCAGGCCCTTGCACACATGGAGGGTAATGATGTGTGGAAGATGATGGTACGTCTTGGCGCAGAGGAGTACGATACCTATCTAAATTCATTAAAGCATTACAATGACCCCTATAGTTTTGTGGGACGTAAGTTTGCTTCTTGAAGGCTGGTGCTAAGCATTAAGTATTCAGTGGCACGCACCCAGTGCATAAACCAAAGGAATGTAAAATGATCAAAAGAAAAAAATTAAAATATTGCACTACATCACTTGTAAGCTTCTGTGCTTCGTAGCATATCTGATATGTGCTGTTCCTGCTACTGTGTAAATCATTGGTCAGTATTTTGAGCTCATATATACGTCGTTGAAACTTGTACTGTTCGCTCAAAGCGCGTTCATCTGTGTATCTAAACTTGTGATATTTTAACAACCAACCTAGTTTCTAGAGTCGCGGTGTGCCGCAAAAGATGGCGAAAAAACTACTTTGAAAGCGTGATACTTAGCCGCTTCATCACTGGTGCCGCCATTATCCTACTCTACGTGAGCACTGTCCTTAAATCTTATTTTCCATGGTAAAATTGATAAACTATAATTGTTAAAACAAGATTAGGGACTAACAAGATTAGGAACAGATTAGAGCCAGGAACCCTAACATTGGCCATACTAAAAGTGCTTGATTTGATCCTCTGAAGGACCATGCACAGCTTATCAAAGAATCGTGGGACCTGTTCTTGTACTTGCCTTGCTCACTGGCACGGTTCATACGACTCATCAGTCTCCGACATGAGATTGGCTGGACCTAAGCCACAAGACCACATCTGGGCTCTCCACGAATAGATTTTCGTCTTGGAGACTCGGCAACCACGGGGTCCCATTTTAGATTAGGCTTGCGAGCAGGCTTGAGCTAATGCGCGATGTTTCTGTTCGTTAACAATGACAACCTCGACACAAAGCGTTATACTCTGGACTACTCGTCTATTGACCTCTGTTCCTTAACGCGCACTTACGTGGTACAGTAAACGGGCTTCTAGCACTCATTACAGTGGGAGATAAGAACTGCCCTTCGCGATAAGTCATATGTGAGTCGACTGCACACGAACCACTTCATGTAGTGGACATAGCGCACGCAGTGGCTATGGTAGAAGTGTGGCAGCTTGGGCGTGTTGGTATGGCATGACGATAGTTGTAGCGCGAGAACAAAACGACGACACAGAGACGAGAAGTGTCCTTCTTGTCTCTGTGTCACCATTTCGTTCTCGCGCTATAACTATCGTCATGCTATGGTAGAGCAAGGAGTGAGGGAGGGGCGTGGACGTGCTGGTATAGGAAAGCCTCACCACTCCTGGGAAGTTCGGAGGGGGGGCACCTGGATCTTTTCGGTACAACCTTCTGATTCCGTTCCTCTTGTGCAGGACATACCAAGTTTCCCTGCCCTTCTGTTCGTCATCATCATGGTGCGCAGCAACGTCGACTTGTGTTGCTATATAGGTACGCATTGCGCTACAAATGGTTAGCGCGTACAGTCGCACGCAATATGGAGGTTATCGCGCGAGCTGCAGGGGCCTTTAGCGGCACGTAGCGAAAAAGAGAAAATCAATATTGCGCATTATTCTCTCCTTTATTGGCTGTTTCATGCTACAACAATAGCCCCGTACGATGAACTTTACATTCTTTTTCTCTATTATGGGCGTTTCATTCGTCGCGATTAGGTGCATCCTTCGTGGGCTCATATCTCCGCGGGCAATTACGAAATTCCTGGGAAAGACGTGTTAAACGGACCTGGTGCTTAGCACTGCTCCTTTTGAATAGCTTTCTCGGAAGGAAGTGATTGTAGCTTAAAGAACAGCAAAAAAGGAGGGAGTGAAGCTTGCATGGTACCACTCTCTCTCCGAAAGAGTATACCCTGGGACGTGGCCCTCTGGTAGCGCTTGATCAATGCTCGCGCTATAACCTTCGAATCGCGCTCGACTGTTCGTCAATCCTTCGCTGAATGGTGAATTCCGGTGTAGTAGGTACATCACAACTGTACTTGCAGCATGCTTCATAGCAGAAACTACTACTGCGAATGTCACGCGTTGAGAGATTATTTCTGTCACTAGGCGTTTTTTGTATCGACCACGAAGCGAAGCATGGCCGGTGCAAGATAAGCGACATGAGTTAGACCGAATAAAGTTAGCGCGTTTCTCTTCCTAGAGTGAATTCGCATGCTATCCAAGTGTTTTTTTTCTTGCGTTGTTTCAGCAGGAAATAAACTCACTTGCCCCTTTTACTCAACTTTGACCACATATTATGCCCGATGAGCAGCCCTTCAAAACAGCGATAGGTTTTACAGTCACAATTCAATTGCCTGTCACAAATTCGCGTAGCTAGAAAGCTTTAATAATCGACCATTACGTATAGAGAAGCTATAACTTTGTTCCCCTCTCCCCATGTGTAGAGCAGCAAACTGGACTTTGTATAGTTTAGCTCTCTACCTTTCTTATGGTTTTTTTTCTTCTCTCTCTCTCTACCTCACATTCTAGTAGTATGTAGCTGTACCACGTACACTTGTAAACTTCATAAATGTTTACATTTACTCCCATTAAAAATTGCTATGGAAGATTATCTATCTGTATAATATTATTACGCTCGAATCTCATTAATACATGTTGTAGGCCCGTGTACTCAGATTTGGGTGCACGTTAAAAGCCCCATGTGGTCGAAATTTCCGGAGCCCTCCACTACGGCGTTTCTCATAATCAAATGGTGGTTTTGGGACGTTAAACCCCACAAATCAATCAATCAAATTTAATTAATACACTCGAATCTGTTCTGATTAAGGACGCTTGGTTTACATTGTTCAATCACTCCCGTTACGATTCTGTATCCACAATGAAGAAAACACTAGAACTGCCTGATCTGTCTATGCGTCGTGAATGTTTCCGTCTTTGTCTCTTACGCAAAATTTATCATCGAAATGAACATTAAAAAACATTTCTTTCAAGCTGAGTACATCTGATTCCGCGTGGACCACAACTTTAGGGTTGATGTCTCACTAAGTAAAACCAGCCTGTGCGACTTTTTTATCCCCAAACTGGCAGAGAATGCAGCCACCTTCCCACCTCCATTGCAATAAATCACTGATGCCAACTTCAAAAGTGCCATTCAAGGCACGGTGTTTGTTGATTTGTATGTTTCATAAATGTATTATTGCACATTTCTCTATGTATGCTGATCACACCATTCTATATAACCCTCAGGCTATGAAAGTATTTGTAATGAATAACAAATAAGTAAACATTTCTATATTATCATCTCCTTGCAAAAAACTAGAAATCTTCTTATTAGTAGTTTGAATAATTACTTAAATATGTTTGATTTCTCGAACAGTTAAAATTTGTTCTTTGTTGCAGGAGTTTAATTGAAAGAACGGCCGTCTTATCAACAGATTATTGACAAAATTGATTCTTAGTGCCATATTACAAGACTTTCCGCACAAAATCTTGTTAAATCTGCGTCACTTGTCGCCTGTGGAGCATGTACAGAACCATGTCCTGTAGACTTTTCCAAGTTTTAGTGAAGGAATCACTGAGTAGCACTACTTGTTTCATTTCGAAAAAAAGAAGGGAGGAGAGGGTGCAGCTAGATTTGCAAGGCGTTGCTGTTGCAAGGCTAAAGGCATGTTGGATCTGCGTGTTGTTATTGGATGACTTTGCGAAGACATTGTTATAGTTTTTTCTTGGTTATGCTGTATCAACTTCTTCTATTTTCGGCAAGTCATATCAAGCCTCAACTTCATATTAGAATGGACATGTATGGAAAGCTAGAAGATGTAACAGGTCACAAAATTCCCGCTTGTTGCGCCTGTGTTCCCACTGCTGCTGTCTTCATTCGAGGCTTTCAGGGCCATCTTTGGCACATCAACATTGTCTTTTTTCCTCATTGGTCCGGTATGCTGGATTCCCTCTCCATCGATGATTGTTTTCCAACATGGATCATGGACGTCTTGCTTATCGCGGAACTTTTTCGTCAGAAGTGTGCGCACTTTCTTGTGTCCTCGCATGACGACTCCAAGCTTTAATCCGTAGCACAGAGGCAGTGTAATAGCCTCAACACAAACGGTGACGTCACGATCATTCATAAACATAGTGGCTTACACCCTGACCTGAACTAATCGCACCCTGAACACACCCTGAACTAATCACACCGGCCCACGCTGCCGCGCTTTTTTGGCGCGGGGACAGGAATGGCTGCAGACGCAGGGAATCACGTCGTACGTAATTGCGTCCTGGGTGACGTCATTGCGTACGACGGAAGTAGTGCTACTCAGTGATTTCTTCACTAAAACTTGGAATAGAGTGAGTGTGAGCGTTGCGTTCCTAGGCACTGCTCGGCAGCGGTATGGACCTTTTTTATGGAGTGGATGATTTATTCCTTTTTGGGCTGTTGCACAGAGTACAAAAGCCGACATCACAGCCTCGACAATGCATTTTTTTGCGGGGTCACGCGCACTAACAACAGCCCAGACATGACTATATGGAGGCACCCAGGGAGCCTTTAGTGAAAAGGTGTATAGTGCCTAGATTATACTTCTAGGAAATATAGCCGCGATGATGGTACGTCAGATCAGCCGCACCCGATTGCCATGGCAACGCAAGGGGAGGCCATCGCTTGGCCAGTTACGATTCGACAAAGGCATTGTTCCTGGCTTAAGCAGCTCCGCCGTTAAAGTTTCTGAAAGCCTAAAGCTTCTACTTGTGGAGGCAAGTTCTGATTTGCACAAAAAGCACAAAGCTGTACCATCGCCCTTCACGTCAGGTGTTCAGAGTGCGAGATAAAGCGTGTCAAAGCTGCCAGCGATTGCAGCTGAAGTGAAAAGGAAAGTTTTAGATGCGGAGCATCTTATACTCGCGCCTTGTAGTGCGCCGTCCGCGCCGTCCGCGCCGTCCACACCGCTTCTCGAACATTCGACAGCTGACGCGCGCGCATGCGCCGTCGCGCCGTCGCCCACTCTTCCACCATCTGTGCATCCCTTCCTCCTCTACACACCGCGCGCGCTTCACTCCTCCACCATCTGTGCACCCTTCCTCCTCTACACACCGCGTTCGACATCTACAATTCTCCTGATTCTCCAGTGGACGCGCATGTGGCGTCGCGCTTCGAGAACATTCAACAGCTGACAGTGCATGCGCCGTCGTGCTGTATATATACTCAAGGTCGGCGCTCGCTCGCTCAGTTGCCGCTCGTCGGTTGGTTTGTACGGCGCGTCGACGTCCAAGGTCGCGGTGAAATGAATTCCAACGAATCCACAAACACAATGATCGACGTCCCTTCGACCAGCGCCGCCCTTTCGCATACGTGTGTACGTGTTCACTCATTTAACACCCCCTCCTACAACCACGTTAACCAATTTAGCCATCGACCCAAGTAAGTCGCAATTTAACACCCCATTTTACAACCACGTTAACCAATTTAGCCATCGACCCAAGTAAGTCGCACTTTAACACCCCGTTAACCAATTATATGCTCCGCATCCTCCTCAGTGTTCCCCCGAGGGAAGCTGCGGGCAATTTGTTTTTGACCAACTGGGAGCCCAAAATACGCATGGAGTGATGCCGGAGAAAAAAAAATGTGTGCTTTGGCTGGGCATGGTTTCCCACAATCGCATGCATTGCTTTTTTACAAATAATACGGATACGGCTCATACCGGCGTACATACCATAGCCGCATTGCACGCCACATAGTTATTGTGTTGAGTCAAACATTGTCATGGAACGACCAACGCCCTTATGAAAATTCAGTAGTCGCATAGGAGACGCAAGCGCATGCAGGTCATAATGACTCTCCGTAATGCCTCAAGATATCCTGGTAAGAAAGTTTGAACTGATACCATATACAGCGCTATGGTCGTACGTTCCGTCACGCACATAGTATTCTCTCACTAAATCGGCATAGGAGCGCTGACGCTTTCAAGCTCTACGCTTACGCGCCCCCTCCAAAAAAAAGCAACTACCAAGAAATATATCATGTAATCGATTGGCAGATTCGGAGTGGCCGGTGAACTCCGCTCCAGAGCATTCCACTCTGGCGGAGCGCAACTGGGGGGAACATACACTCTTCGCGTTCCTTTTTGACCCTGCCATATGCTCCAGAGGGAACGTGTTTGTTTCATTGGTACACTGTTTAAAAAAGTATGTGCTACTTACTAACTTTGAGGTAGTAAATTCTTGTCACAACATTCACTACCCAAGTAGTAACGGCAGGTAGTATACAACAGACATTCACACCTTAGAAGCAACCAGAGGTACTAAATGTCTGTGGTCTACAACCTACAGTTACTACTTATGTAGTGAATGTTGTGACAGCAATTTACTACCTCAAAGTTAGTAAGTAGCACATATGTTTTCAAAGAGTGTACCAATGGAACAAACACGTTCTCTCTGGAGCATACGGCAGGGTCAAAAAGGAACGCGATGAGTGCCTCTCTCTTCTTGCATGAGTGAGCACCAAGGTGCTGGAGTAGACATGATTGCCCAGGAGTAAAGCCAAGACGGCGGCTGTGGCGGCCGTCTTACTAGGGGCATGATAAGGTATCACCGTTTGAAGAATAATAACGGAGCGTTTCCCTTGTACACGCAACGAGTGTGATGTGGAAACTTTTTCAGGTCACATAGTGCTTCAAGTACGTCTTTGTGTTTCTGATTTTCCTTAGTAAACCTCTGATTGGAGGCAAAGTTCTTCGGAGATTCAGTCACCCACACTCGTTTATGTGTGTTATTTTGTCGGGAACCACTATCCTTTATTATAGAACTAACTTATAAGTTACATTAACATATCAAAGCCACTTGATCTCTAAGTGGGCAGTACGAGAGAAGAGCATGTTTCCGCCATCTTGGCAGTGGCAAAAGCCGGCTTAATTCTGCTCTCAAGGCATTGCTGGAGCTTCAACTCCAGCAATTTTAGGGGCGATGCTCCTTAAAACGGCACCCGTTCATCCCTCGTAATCGTAGTCGTAGTGTGTAACAAGTGTTACATCTTGACCTGCAAGATGGTGCCGGTGAGAGATTTCTCCTGTGCTTTGTTGAACAATAAAAAGTTCGTGGCATGCGCGTTAACTAAATGCTGAATGCTGCTGTCTCTCATTTCCCATTAGCAGCCACTGGAATGTGAATTGAGCACTATCTGACAAGAAAGGGTTGCTACGGTATACTCGCTGGGTGTAACCTCCTTAGTTTTAGAAAGGTTTAGCGAGCGTTGAGCAGCGCCATGACTACAATGAACTATACTATATACTATGAACTCGAGGTGGTTAAAGTGGGAAGTAGATACGAGGCGCAAGCCGTAAGAAAGTAAAAACCGAATTCTCCTGTCTCTCATTTCCCATTAGGAGCCATTGGCATGTACATTGAGCACTATCTGACAGGAAAAGGTTGCTACGTTATACGCGCTGGCGTAACCTCCTTGGTTTTCGAAAGACTTAGCGAGCGTTGGGCCGCAGTGCCATGAATACAGTGAGCTAGTACATACCATGAACTCGAGGTGGTTAAAGGTTGGAAGTAGACCCGAAGCGCAAGCCGTAAAAAAGTGTGCGTGTGCCACCTCTCGTTTAGTCCTTGGAATGTCTGCTGAATGGCGGTGCTTCTATATGAGGAATATATGATGAAAAGATGCGCAATGGTGGTACTTGGAGTGTTGAATAGATGGATGAACGGACACACAGACAGATGCATGCATGGACGCATGAACGGACGCTGGGGCGGATGCATGGACGAACGCAGGGACGGACGCATGAACAGATGCACGCACGGACGGGCGGATGGACGCATGGACGGTCACACAGACGGACGCATGGACGGACGGAAGCAAGAACGAATGGACGGACGAATGATTCACCCTACTCTCCCTCATTCACTTCGTAGATATGCTGCTAATTTTTTTTTTATTTAATACTCCTTGATGGGCACGATGCACACAGCGATGCTACGCTAGCAAAACATGAGCTCCGACGCGAGGCGTAACCGACGCGACCAGCGTCCGTTGGCACGTCCAAAGTTGGCTCTGTATCAAGGCACGGCGCGCTCCTCCTATCTCTCGCAGTAGAAAAGTTGCTCCGTGAAGTGGTTCTCCGACGGAGCTGTTCTAGATCTGCCAATGGAACATACAGGGAGCATTCTCAATTTTTCAATGGAATAGACTTGTTACGTGTGGAGCAGAAAAAAGTATTATCGGAAGTGCTCCGAATCTGCCAATAGATGACACTAATAATCTCACAAGAAGAAATGTGTGGCGCGGTTTCCAGCGCTGTTCCGAAGGCCTGCTCGCGGCTGCATTCGGTCACTAAAATGTAACTTAAACCCATGAAAGCGGAAGAACCTCCTGTCTAAGAAACGTTGTTATCTGTAGATTTAGCATAAAATATATAATGAAAACGTGATACGCGTTCTATCTCCGTCATTGCAATAGTTATTTTAGTAGCATTGTTGAAATTGTTCTTGTTCATCCACTGTTTACCCTGAACCACATTAGTGGTCGCATGTTATTCTGTTGTCTCAGAGAACGCGCATTGGCGTGTAGCGTTAATTCATTCTCTCTTAAGGCATGTTCATGTAAACCCATACTAGAGCACCTAGTGCTCTAAATCGGTAACTACTTTTTCTGAACACATGTAAATGACATCTGTTTTGTCATCAACGTTAGAGTATGTCTAAGAAGGAAATGTTCTGTTGAGTGTTATTGACGTTTGTGGCTATAAATTGTTTCTAAACAAATACTCAAAATTGTTAAACACTTTTATAAATGTTGAACAGCTGAACTGCTGTTACAAGTATGCAATGATCTTCCCTGTTTCTACATATTCGCGACGATATCGCGCTACAGGTGGCAGCATGCATCATCCCCGCGGGAGTGTGGATAGGCGGTCGGTGGCGGTATACAAATACATGCCGTGGTGCTTCGCTGAGTGTGGTTTGAGCCAATTAACGGCAAATGAAATGCGTTGACTGCATTTTATCCCTAATATTAACACTCCTCCCTGCCGAATCGACACACGAAGTCCATGCAATGTTAATATTACTAGCGAGTCAAGCTCGCTTGGCTGGCTGGCTGCGCGTTTTCGCACTAAATCGCGCTTGTGCTGTGTTATTTGTACGCATTTCGCTTATGTTGTGCCTACTTATGTTTCGCACTACTGAACTACCTAACGACTTGCTTATCTAGCTACTGTAAAAGAAAGAATACTACAAAACAAATAGAATGAAATATATCCCTTATATTGGTGCGACGCGCAGGCTGCCACTGTTTGCACTGAATACGAATGCACACTTTTCACCTGAATCTGTTACACATAAAATGTGGGACAGTCGATAAGTCTAGCCAGGAAAGCTTCGTGGCTGACAGCGCTTTGCTTTGCATTGGTGTTTACCACGTACGCACATGTTCGTGCACCAGTAAAGCTATCAAAAGCTCATATGAGTTCGGTAAAAAGCTTTCACCGAAGGATTGCTTGCACATGACAGTGATGAAACAAAGGTCTCCTTATGTCATGGGAAGAACTTACGCGTTTTCTTTTTTTTGTCAATCAAACATTTATAGGTGGACGGACGGACGGTGAGGAATCCGACAAGGGACCACACTCGTTCGTCGAGCAAGCTGTTCCTTATCCCACGTCTTTCTCTTGTATTTCGCTCTACCTGCCAATTCGCCAGCTCTCCGTGCGCTAGAACAACGACGCCGATTTTAGTCATCACGTTCGTCCATGATTGCACGCGCGCGGAGCTGCCGACAAGTTTTTTGGTGGGCGGGGTTGGCTGCTTCCAGGTGACTTGACCCGGTAATTTATTAACGGCGGTTCTGGTGACCGACACTGGCTATGTCACTGTGGTCGTTTTCTGTGTTTCCGAGGAGGCTTGGTTGGTGCTTTTGTCATTGGCAAGTTTGGGACGCTGACGACTAAAACGGACGCTGGTCGTCCGTTTTAGTCATCAACCGTCAACGGACGCTGGTCGCGTCCGTTGACGGTGTCGTGGTGGTCTAGGACCAAGGCCACGCAGCGGTCTTTCGGGGGATGCGGTTTCATGTTTCTCTGGGAAACGTAGTGAGCAGTCTCGTTGTAGTCAGAGTTCCCTGCAGTGAAGCGGCTTGGTGTGATAATTTTTTGACAATGATTCTGGCGGGCAGCCCTGATTGTTTCGACAAGGTTGGTGGTTTATTCTAAAGCGTTGGCCTTTCCTAGCGGGGGATTGCATGAACGGGTCAAGTTCCCTCACTGATCGTTGACGTGGCATCTGCTTCTACAGCATTGCAATTTTGGGTATCCTTGACGTTATTGAAGCAGATCTGCATGCAGACGCGACATCTTCATCCGAAGCCGTTACAGTAGGCGTTTTGCAGGCGTGGGAAGGTATTTGAGCGAATTGATGCCAGACTCGTCAAAGAGCTTGGTGTCTTCTGAAGAGTCATCTTTTAGCAAGTTGGAAACACTGCGGCGACCGGCCCTTGGACTCCGCCTTGACAGAGAGAAACTCTGTGGAATCCCTGGTCACGCATCTGTGCTTAGATCAACAACCACCGAGTAAAACGTGGGCCAGCACCTCCAACTGCCCACTTGGGCAGAAGCATGGGAGCACATTTTGTAATATTTCTTGATGGAAATGTCTCTTTGTCACTGATAGGGATGATCTCTTGTCGGCTGCCGAAGCAGAGTCATGGCAAAGCTTGAGTCCGGTGTTAGTACACAGACCAGCTGTACAGTTTGCTGGTTAGATGCCGTTCGTAGTTGCATCCTTGAGGTGGGGACCTTCCGGAACTCCGTCCTCGGTGAAGCTTGCGTTGGGCTTGCTGGAGTCACAGATAATCTGACCTAAAGTGGCAATCATAGCTACACTCCAAGTGGCCCAGGAATGCTGCCTCACGCCTTCATACCCGTGCCACACCGCGGCACCTTCCCAAAGGTGGCCTATGGGCACTCACAATTTCTGCTGATCTGACCGGACCTCGCTAAATTTGAGAGCGTTTATAGTCGTTAGCCGAACCTCCGTGTGGTCGTGAAATCCGCTGAACTCCGGTATTGCACCAGCGACTTGTGAAGGTGGGACCACAGGCGAAAATTGAGAAATTTCCAACGTGAAACCGCGCAGCTGGTCTGAGAGCTACCAGAGGCTATCGCGGAGTTCTCTATGTTGCTAAAGGGGGCTGGCCTCCAGGTCGTGTGAGGCGGTCATGTTTAGCATAGCGTCGGCGGCGCTTAATTCCCGCAGCGTGGAAGGAGATATTGCAGAGCTTTCAAGGCGTTGACCATGCCACAGAGCCGCGCGATTATACACCGCCGATGCGCGGCGCTGTCTGAACACCCGCTTGATGTGGTGGTTGTGCTTATAGTAGCGGGTGGCTTGTCAGAGGGAGCTTGAACAGAACCACTCTATGAAGTGTTCAGCGAGATGTGTTTGCCACCGTAAGTGTGAACAGCACCGCCGGCCAACAGGAAGGTGGTCGCAGTACTGGCGGCGCCGTGGTATGTCAAGAAACGCCAAGAACGGTGTCCCTAAGATGCTCACCCGTACAGAAAGTCTTAGGCATGAGATCCGTGCCACGAGAAGCGTATGCGATGTTTCCATACGAGAAGATATCTTGCTCTTTCGCACACGAAGGTGGTGGGAAGGTTCCTCTCAGGTCATACCCTAGATTCACCGAAGAAGCATTGACGCCGTCTATGATTGACTCGGTGGGTAGCTGCAGCAGCGGCCGAGCCGAGAAGTCCACGATCGAGGAAGCGTGGATGGCGTTCCTCGACGGATAGGCACGTACTGACGACGACCCACAAGGACACGTACAGGTGACTTAGCCGCGACGTTGAATTGTCAGACTCCGTCCATCTAGTCAACACTATAGGTACTATCATCTCGCATCTTTTCATCATATATTCATCATACAAAAGTACCGCCATCCAGCAGACATTCCAAGGGCTAAACGAGAGGTGGGTACCTACTACTACTACTACTACTACTACTACTACTACTACTACTACTACTACTACTACTACTCCGACTACTACTACTACAACTACTACTACTACTACTACGACTACTACAACTACTACTACTAATACTAGTACTGCTACTACTCCAACACACATTGAAGACGCACGACCCATGGCATAAAGAGCTTTGCCCCTAAAAAACTGACAAGTGTCCCCGTCTAGCATCCACAGTCTCTACTGTCGATATAAATCTCGGCAGGAGAGACTATTGCTTTCTTCAAAAAGATAAATCGAACGCAGGCATGGACACTTGGACTAGTGTAGACGGATTCTTATCTCGGGCCGACTTCATTGCAAAACATTTAGCGCGACATTTATCCCAATAGCTCGTGTAGGCTCTGCCACGAATTCGCTAGCCTAGGCCATTGCCCCTCGCGTTGCAGAGCACGGACTGATCCAATGAAGACAAACGGCTATCCGCTATCAAGAGCCCCGATATCGAGTATGAACTGTGCGCTGTCTAGAGGGCCACGAATGGCTTGACAATCTCAACTTTGGAACGGCCCGTTTTACCTTAGGACTAACCTTAAAGTGCCGCATCCATCCATCGAACCAACAAATGCGGCCGTCCTTTATTGAAGGCACTGCAAGCAAATTCTACTGGCCGACATGCAGCAAAGTACGTTCCCATGACGCACTCCAATCGGAGTACACTTTTCAGCGGGTGACACTTTGATGTTATCGTTTAGACTTATCGTTTGGATGGCTTCCTTTACACACGGCACGCTTTTACCAAAAGATACTCCTTGTAAGTACACCTCATTTGCCTGCTCGACGTGGGTGTTACTCTGGTGATTGGAGTGAATCCGCATTTTCGTCGTCTTTTCGTTCGAAGTGGACGGTTTCGGCATTTATGAGGTCATTTGGTTCGAGAAGTGCATGAGTCTTGAATAAACGTGTTGCTTCTCTCAGTCATGGCCATACTAGAGTGGCAGGCAGGCGTTGCGCCTGCCTCTGCAGTCCAGCCATGACTCAGTGTCTAAGACACCAAATTAATCTCTGTCAGAATAAAAGTCCGCTTTGCCTATCTGGCGTCATGAAGTGGACGATCTCGCTAGGTGGCTGGACTTTGGCTTTCGCGAGAGGTGCGACTGTTCCTCCTTGGATGCGATTTCTGTTGACATAAAGAGCCCCTTATAAGCCCGCACGAGTTACATAGACGAGACAGTGATTTCTTTGTCGCCATCACAGCCCTTCCTACCAGCCTTATTTTCTCCTCGCCAGCTATTTCTTCACAAAACGCATGGAATGTGAGAACTAAACTTTGAGCCAGTCAGGATTGCGCGCTTTTTCGCAACACGTAGTTACCTCTGTTTGCACAGTCACCAAAGCTGACAAAGAAGTAAAATTGGTTTATCTCACACGATAAGCATGTAATACAAAGCGTAATGTGCATGTGACTGCACGGAGTACGGAAGAGTTCGCAATAGATGTGTTTCGTTAATTTATCAAGCGTGAGCTTACTTCATTCTGGGGTCATGTAAACGAACTGTTGCCGTCCCAAATTGTGCAGTGAGAACGGGCAACACCGGGAGAGAACAAAACTCAAGCTTTTTTTTTTGTAATTTTAGGGGCAGTTCAGGGGCCCTTCAAGGAAGATGTTTCGAAAAGCGTCTCTCTACGTTATGGTGGGTTGTTTATTTCATCGTTCAGCTGAAACACGAGTGGCACGGCTGACAGTTTAAAGCAGACGCGACACCGAATTGCGTCAGCGACTGTAAGTGCCGTTAGACGTTGGTCAAATGGAGCTGACGTAGTTATCAGGTTTGATGTAGTCCACAGGACGTGAACAGATGTTCCCACGCCCGGGTTAATGATTTAGTTCTTGATCGGGCAACCTACCAAGAAGCCGTGAAACCTAAGGTTATAGGGCAAAAGCAGCGGACAAGCAAGCACTTGTGTGTCGGGGAACAGGGACTGGCCGCGTCCGATGTTTTTGCGTGTTGTGCATTCCAGGGTACCTATTTCAAATAGTCGTTGAAGCAAAACTGATGGTGAGAGAAACTTTAGTGACTTTTAGAACTGAATATAGGAATGGTCTACCGTGAATGACCAATAAAACTTATGAATGAAACAGTTAGTGGATTCAACCTATGGACACTTGTTCTGCCAAAAACCATAAGGGGTGACCGTTTCTGTACAATGTATTGCGTTTAACTCTTGACTCGTGCCATATGCGCGTATTCTTATAATCAATCAGTCAATTGTATATTATGTTTTACGTTGTATTTAGCATATCATTCGTGTTAAGAAACATGCTGCGCTTTTGCAACCTTGCTGCGGCATCTCTGCGTATTGTCAACACAGAGTTGCAGGTACCGGTATACTACTGTAAATAAAAAAATAAAAAAAATGTGACTACATGAGACGGTATATCGCACCATGTGGTTGCTTGATAACAGCGTTAAACCGTGACAAACGAAGTTTGGTCAAAATCGGGGACGGCCGTAATGTTGACTTGTGTGTCTGGCAGCGGCACTGGAACGTCAGCGTTCATTTCCGCCCTCGCGCACTCGCTCGTTTGAGATTGTGTTCTGTCACACAGCTAAAGTACATCTCAGAGGCCACGTGGGAAGAAGCGGGTGGTTGATACCTGCTCCTCAAGGTGGCGCAATAATACTGGTTACTCCCAAGTGGGCCGTTTGCTCTATCGGTGACGTGACCAACGAGGGTTGTTACGAAAGAGGAAGTCCCTACCGTAAGTGAATCGCCAAGACGATGTGTGAATGAACTCGTTTAATTATTTTTCGTTAATTTAGGTGGCCCAAATTTCGGGGGCCCTTCACTACTGCGTCTTTAGTGGTTCGAGGACGTTGAACCCCACATATCAATCAAATTTTTGTTAATTATATTGATGGCTGTGTAGCCAGCTCTTTTTAGTTAGGTAAACGTATGATCCGATGTCAAATATACTGAATCTATAACTCTTGCGTGAAGGCAGAACCAAAAATCTCGTAGTTGCATTTGTTAGATGTGCTCTGAATATTCGGAATAAGGCAAACAAGTTCTCGACCGGGAAAGCTTCAAAAAGAAACAGGAAGGTCACGTACTTGGTCCCCACGCCAATAAAAAAAATAAAAGAACGACTGATGGGAGTGATGCCAATAAAATCACTTTTAGGACGCGCTAGAAGGGCGCTACTGCTCATAAAAAAAAATGCCCTCAGCCGCCATGACGAGAACCCTGCAGTACACGTAGCCCGATGACGCAAGGGTGAACTCAGACTCGAGGAAGTAATGGGAATCATTCAATCATGATGCCGAGTGACAGACGCTGCAAGTTTATGTGACGCGGGGGCTGGCTATTGGGTGGAATTCCAGCGTGGAGTCTCCCATCTTCTTTCCGTCTAAATATTGCCCGTGGGTGTTGCAAGACAGCGTCCGCAAGAGTTTGAAGCAAAGGAGCCGCGCCCTCTCGTGTGTTGTCCCGGGATGCACTAAACATGGCCGTACTTACAGGTTATGAGTTTTCGCAATAACTTTAAGTTTAGAACAACAAAAGCTTTTATTTTGGTGCTGGAAGGAATGTAACACCAAATTTTTTACCATAATCCACGTGAAGAAGATTAATTCCGGAGCATTCACAAATAAAAAAAAATGTATTTGTGCACATTTCTTCAAGAAATTAATGCACCGTTGAACGTTTTTTTTATAAACACAACAGTGGTCTGGGAGTCGAGCAACACTTGTGCACTCGCTAAGCCGTGACGTAACAAGCAGTTCACTATGCGATCGTTAGCATTTTGCGAACAATATTGATATGTGGTCTGCTGCGCTTGAAAACAAGACATGTTAGCCTTCTTCAGCTTGGCACTGCAATCGAATAATTAGCGCTGACTGAAGCATTAGTAGAAGACGGCTACACTCACTGCCAGTAATGGGGTCACACACGTCTTGGCGACACGGAGGACGCCAGTGGTAGGCGGGATTTTCAGCCAGAAACGTTTAGGGCTTGGTTTATGCTGAAGTACTCTTTGGTGGCCCAGTTTTCATACCTACATAGGCATATTACATCCTTTACTTCAAGTTTTAGCTGACAACCCCAAAACGTTGGGTGAACGCATCACAACCCCTCTAAACGTTATCAAAAGGAGCTAGCTGTATTGGACTACTTGTATGTTAAGTATTATGCGACAAGACGTTAAACTAATCAACGTTTGGTATGCTGACCAGTTGTATGAAAATATTAGATGTATCATGTTGAGTATGCGAGAGAAAACCTGTTCAACTGTTATGTATAAGGTAGATGCTTTTCAATTTGTTGGCTATCTTGAGCTCACATATCGTTTAATGATTGTATAGCGCTGTCTCTTGGCTGTACATTTATGCATGTTATAGTTGTATGGATCCATACTAGCATTTTACTTATGATGCATCCAGGTGTTTCTAACATGTTTTACTGTGAAAGAGATCACAACTTGGGTCACGCGCAGTTGTCCACCGCTGCCACCGGTGTTCGTAAGCACATTGCGCGAAATTTGAAAAAAAAACTTAGCATAAATGACACAGTGGGGCTCGAACCCGGGTCTGCTGGGTGCCAGCCCGCTATTCAACCACCGAACTACGCTGTACTATTTTCTTTAATGCTTGAAATTATCAGCAGTGAACCAGTCAAGCACGCACAACATACTTCATCAGAAGTCGGGCAAACACACACTATCGTCAAAAAGGGGAAGTCACTCCGAAACGGGGACAAAAAACTCAACAGCACCGCACACTTGAGCAGCTGCTTCTCGTAAAACAGATCTCGTCGACCGAGGTGGCTGGGCGTGTCTTGTGACTTGTCGGCAAAGTTGCCTTGGGCAGGCTTCATGTCGCGAAAGCAATCGCGTTAATACGACTTATAAAGCGTTTTAAAACAAAGAAAGAACAACTAGTCATCACACAATGCGAATAGCGTAATGAGTGGGCCGTTCAGTGCCCCAAGCCATTACGAAAGCTTCTTTTCGTTCCCTTATGAACTGTGGCGCATATCCACTTCAGCCATAATTCCCCATCGTCGTCAGCCACTGCATAAACGATTGGCACAAAATTCCTTGCATGTATTCAGCGGATACCATGCTTCTCAGAAGATTGATGAAACATAGCATAGCAATAGAATGACGAATCTCGATGTGGAGTATAGTCACAGCAGTTCGTGCCCAAGCGATCCGTGTTGCACCATGCTCTATTTCGATTCGC
Source organism: Rhipicephalus annulatus (assembly GCA_013436015.1). Classification (NCBI taxonomy): domain Eukaryota; kingdom Metazoa; phylum Arthropoda; class Arachnida; order Ixodida; family Ixodidae; genus Rhipicephalus; species Rhipicephalus annulatus. The sequence continues at coordinate 311,306 of WOVY01000006.1, forward strand.
TGTCATGCGATCCGTTGGTGGAGCGCGAGATGTGGAACTTCTCAACGTGTCCAACTGCTGTGCTCGACCGCTGAGCCGACGGTTGCGGGATTCAATGCCGAGCGTGGCGGCCTCATTTAGAAGGCGGAGAAATGATAGAAGCTCATGTACGTACAGGTTTCAATGCCCAATAAAGGACGTCAAATGATCGCAATTTCTTATGCTCTCCAACACGGTGTCTCTTACACACATATCATGGTTTCAGAGCGTAGAAACCACACCAATCGTTCCTACATAATAATAATAATAATAATAATAATAATAATAATAATAATAATAATAATAATAATAATAATAATAATAATAATAATAATAATAATAATAATAATAATAATAATAATAATAATAATAATAATAATAATAATAATAATAATAATAATTAACAGTGATAGTTTCCGTACAGTCAGGTTAATGTCCCTTATACAAAATATAGCCCCTCTATAGGCTTAGCGTAGCTACTGGATTTTTACATCACAACACGATTGTCCCTGTCGAGGTCAAGAATCCCTAGTCATGTGTATCGTCAACTAGGCGTCTCCTAAATGGGCGCCAAACTGAACACTGAAAAGGAGGTTATTAGTTCGGGGGAAACAAGCAAGATACCGGAATAACAAAAGAGAAACAGTCATGAATTCATTTCTTGAATTCATTTCAGATACGTTTATGCAAGAACTAATATTGTATAGGCGGAAATTTTATGTAGTTCTGGCATTTGAACCAGCACTTTTGCGTGGAAATCGTCAGCCAGCATCACTGCGGTTTTCTGACCAAGATACAAGGAAACTCCGATCTAATCAAAATTGACAAGCACGTTGTCAGTGAATATTGAGACATAACAGCCGCTAAACACGGCTGCATGAAAGAGGAGGACGAAGTGAGTTTTCGTTTGATGCTGGACTAGTGCCATCTTGCTCGTCGAGTTTTGCGCGTTGTAAACAAATTAATAAAGAAGTTACTCGCAACATTATTGGTGGAGGTGGGCGACCCCCGTACCTCGATGGAGACGCGCAGCGGTCGCGCCATCGGCGACCTTCCAACTGCTTCGACTGCTGGTACTTCCTGTACACCGCCCTCATCAGTCCAAGCCACCACCTACGTCACACTCCTGCACCTCCGGGATCCCCGCACTTTCTCCGGTGATGGTACGATCGATCTTGACACTTGGCTGAAGCGGTACGAGCGTGTCAGTGCTACTCGCCGCTGGGGTCCCACGCTCATGCTCGCCAACGTGCTTTTCTACCTGGACGGCACTCCCCGAACATGGTTTGAAAGCCACGAAGCCGACATAACGAGCTGGGATCTCTTGAAAGAAAAGTTACGCGACCTGTTGGGCGATTTATCTGGTCGTCAGCTCGCTGCGAAGAAGACTCTTGCCATACGGGCCCAGTCTTCTACCGAATCCTACGTCTCCTACATTCTTAACGGCTTGGCCCTTTGTTCCAAGGCCGACCCGTGCATGTCGGAAGACGAAAAGGTTAACCACGTCTTGAAAGGCATTGCCAACGATGCTTTCAACCTGTTGGTTTTTAACAACGTCTCCACCATCGACACCATTCTCAAAGAATGCCGACGTCTCGAAGAAGCTGAAGCCCACCGCGTAGCCTAAAGGATCGTGCGCCTTCCGAACACAGCGGCCACTTCTTCGTGTGACGACGCCTTCCACCAGGCCCCTCTACGTGACAACCTCACACTCACCATTCGTCGAGAGGTCGAGGCAGCACAACCGATAGCCACACCATGACCGACGCCTGCGCCTTCCCCGACCACGATATCTTTGATACAAGCCGTTGTTCGTCAAGAGCTACCGAATGTCGGCCTACATAATGTTACGAGTAACTTCTTTAATAATCTATTTACAACGCACGGAACTCGACGAGCAAGGTTGCGCCGGTCCAGCATCAAACGAAAACTCACTTCGTCCTCCTCTTTAATGCAGCCGTGTTTAGCGGATGTTATGTATCACTAGGATCGATTAGTTCCTCTGTAGCCTACTTAAAGGCCCTATTTTTGCTCAATCTGAAAAAATTCTCGTGAACTCGTTTGTAACAAAAAAAAATCCAGGTTCCCTTAAGCTTCGCCTTTAAGAGTTGAACGCGATAGCGAAATCCAGGCCCTAGTGCGCCCTTCAACCGCTAAGTGCATCCTTATTAATATGCATTGTTACACACACACATGCACACACACACACAAACGCGCGTGCGCGCCAGCGCAACGTATCTATTAGCCCCGAGAACAAACACTGGCGTCGCTGCAGTCGTGGTGAAGTGACGTCACGGCACGGATTCGCCTGCTCCATTCTAGTAGTGTTGCCTGCTCGGCCGCCAACGTATGCATTGCCGACGGTCCCTTTTTTCCGAGCACGCCGTGCACCCGGTCTTCTGCGATACGGTGGTGATTTGTTCTCAATTTAGAGTTGGAGATTACTAAAGTTACAAAGGTATTAGGGGCGGAGCTTCTTATAGCGGCACCCGTTCGTCCCTCGTAGCCGTTGTAGTGTGTAACAAGTATAAATTTTGACCTCCAAGGTGGTGCCGGTGGGAAATTTCTTCTGTGCGTTGTTGAATAATAAAAAAATAGTGCCCAATGTAGATGCCAATGGCTGCTAACGGAGAATGAGAGACATGAGCATTCGGCTTTCAGTTAACGCGCACGGTGCGATCCCCATTAGTAGCCATTGGCGTGTACATTGAGCACTATCTGACAAGAAAGGGTTGCTACGATATACTCGCTAGGTGTAACCTCTTTAGTTTTAGGAAGGTTTAGCGAGCGTTGAGCCGCAGTGCCATGAATACAATGAGCTAGTATATACCTTGAATGAACTCGAGGTGGTTAACGGTGGGAAGTAGATACGAAGCGCAAGCCGTTAGAAAGTGTGCGTGTGCCACCTCTCGTTTAGTCCTTCGAATGTCCGCTGGATGGCAGTGCTTCTATATGGGGAATATATGATGAAAAGATGCGAGATGGTGGTACTTGGAGTGTTGAATAGATGGACGAACGGACACACACACAAATGCATAGATGGACGCATGAACGGACACAGGGGCAGATGCATGGACAAACGCAGGGACGGACGCATGAACAGATGCACGCACGGGCGGGCAGATGGACGCATGGACGGTCACACAGGCGAACGCATGGACGGACGGAATCAAGAACTAATGGACGGACGAATGCTTCTCCCCACTCTCCATCATTCACTCCGTGGATATGCTGCCATTTTCTTTTATTGCTGCTAAAGTTAACATATTGCAGAAAGTTTGGATCCACTTTGGAAATGAATATGCAGGACTGCGAGACGTTAGTTCTCTTTGCAATGCACGTGCTCGACGAAATCAATGCTAAGAAAACATTCGTGCTAAATGGGTCTCACTTCATCACAACTTGTAATAGACGACGCGATTAGACATTTTTTGAAGTATTACAAATGAAATCGGGACGTTTTCAGTTTACCCACAGCATTTCGATTTACCGAGCAAGTTAAGCCTTCCTCTGCAAATAATGTAGCTCATTCGACAGAATCCCACTTTGGGATAAAGGACGCTTTAGACGGATCTGTCTTTCATACACAATCACGTATAATAGCGACAAAAAAGTTACGCTGCAAACCACAAAATTGTTTCCGGAATTATGATTTGATTGATTGATTGATATGTGGAGTTTAACGTCCCGAAGCCGCCACATGATTATCAGAGATACCACAGTGGAGGGCTCCGGAAATTGCGACCACCTGGGCTTCTTTTCCGGAATGCTGAGAAGTCGATATACTCAATACAGATGTCTTCTCAACAGTCGTCAGGCGTACGCAGTCGCATACCCTGATTTACACGAACAGCTGACTCGATCTACCATCACGTCATGAACATTAATGTTCACTTCACGCCGAAGCACTGCTGATCGCAGTCGTTTGCAAAACCAATTCTGGAAGGTTGAAATGAACTGTTTCGATGGCGCATGCCACTTCGCGGCCCACGTGATAACGAAATTCCCTTTGCCTCCATGATGCAACGATCGGTTTCGCACGTCATGTTCATATACAGATTGATGCTGTTCTAGGGTAATCAACCGCGGGAAAAATTTGTTCATCAGGTGGCTATCCAAACTAATACTTACAAGTGTGACAGCATAGCTGCTTGGATGTTGCACCTAGACACTATCTGAAATCAGTGGCAATTTCTGCAACTAACCTTCAACGTATTTTTCTAGTGAATTGGAGAGCCGAAATTACTCCCCAAAACATGAAGCTAAATAACATGATGAAATATGAGCAACAAGGATATTCAATGGAACAGATGCGGCGGTATTCACGCGTGAGCGCATTCGAGATATTTTGCGACACTCGATACTAACCTGAACACGCACCCACAGAAAAAAAAATCCGCTGCCAGCAGTACCTCGATCATCCGATACAGATACTAATTGTGGAGGCGTAATAATCCCATGCTTTAAAAGAATTGCCCGCGAATAACGCTACCTGAAATGCCAGTACGATATGGTGTACGTGTCAGAAGCGTGGCATAATTGCGAGGCACGCTGCAGAGTAATTATGGTCATCTCGCATTTTTTTTATCGTTCTGCACATGCATTGTCTTTCTGCGTGGCTACTGTGACCGAATATCGAACCCACTCAGTCGAACTCAAGCAGCGCGACAGCCCCGCCGCGGTGGTCTAGCGGCTAAGGTACTCGGCTGCTGACCCGTAGGTCGCGGGTTCGATTCCCGGCTGCGGCGGCTGCATTTCCGATGGAGGCGGAAATGTTGTAGGCCCGTGTACTCAGATTTGGGTGCACGTTAAAGAACCCCAGGTGGTCAAAATTTCCGGAGCCCTCCACTACGGCGTCTCTCATAATCAAATGGTGGTTTTTGGACGTTAAACCCCACAAATCAATCAATCAATCAAGCAGCGCGACACCATAACAAACCTCATCAAAGCGTGTGAGCTGGAGCGCATGCACTGCGCTAGCGATTCTACTGAAATATTAAAAAAAGTTTAGTGTTTTATTATTTCACCACGAACACCATAGATGCTGCTTCCGTCATTTATTTTGAGCGTGAGACAAGCTGGCAGGGAAACGGCGTTCGAGGCGAGTGCGTGATATATATGCGCGTGCCACAGCAAGATTCGAGGAGTCCGTGCCGTGACGTCATTCAAGCCTCCCACCAGGCGGCGCCACTCTCACTTCTCGAGGCTATGCAGTGACTGTGTAGTGTGGCCACTTTCTCCTGCTGGAACGGCACTCTGCTGTAGTCTAGGCACGTTTTTCACAATGTCTCGCAGATGAAACACAGGCAAACACAAGCGCACGTGTGTGCGCGCGAATGGTACATACAGGTATTTTATCTAAACCAAGAGTCGCATGACCTCCAAGATACACGCCGCGCGGTTGCCATTTTGAAGGCCATAAAGAGTATCAAAATGTCTCACAGATAGCAGCCCATTATCTAGCGTTTGCTGCTTGCTTGATCAACGCCCATGGAAAGGCATCATATGTTGTCAGCTAGATTGACGTAGTTGTCCATTTTTAGAGCTGTTTGAAAGTTCCTGTGTGTTTTGAGTGGCGATGGCTGTAGTACTATCCCGGTCTTTTTCGACGTAGTTTGATGGCCTCCCAAATTCACCTACAAATCACACGTACGGGCTCGTTTTCGTCGTGACACCTGTCGAACGAAATGTGTTAAGGAGACTCCTTCCATTACATGGCATCTATGTAGTGTTTTTTTTTCTTTCGAAGCAGCTGCAAGTAACGTCGTAGCTTTGTGGCAGGGCACCTGTTTTCCACGCGAACGGTCCGGGTCCGATACGCAATGGGACTGAAACTTTTATTACTTAATTTATTTGCTTCCGTCTCAACTTCTCGCTCACGGACGGTTTTTCGCCACAACCAACGGTGCCGACGCCGAAGACAGAATTTCTGCGACACGAGCTCTGTAACACTATCGCGTTAAAAATTCCGTACATCACGTGTACCTGAGAATCGACGTTATTCGAAGCATGCGGAGGGAATGTAGCCATGCTGCAATTTTTTTATATTGAGCGACACGCGATGAAATGACGCTAAATATATGTACAAAGGTTGCACGCACATACATATGTTGAAGAGTTCCAGATGTTTATATAACCAGTTGTTTGTACTTGTCCAATGATGCTAACTGAAACATGCGTATTAGCAGCACCAGAAGCTGATATGAAGCACTCATGCTCGTGAGGATGCTAGCTCTGGACGCTACTACCTAAACCAACTTCAGCGCATAACACCTAACTATAATTGACGTTAACTTGACGTTACGCCTGTATTAAAGGTGTACATATGTAATGTTTATAAGATTGTGTAGTGTTATGCCAGTGAGTCCTCGTCAAACGTCCGTGCCTCTGAAAAAGGCAATCTGGGTCAAGGTCAGCCCGCAGTCCGCCTGACGCGAACAACTCAACGGCGTAAACACGCGCGACGCCTCTCTGGCCCACGTGCAGTGAGTCAGCAGCGCACGTGACAGCGAGCCGGCGTCTTCGTGTCTGGGGGTCTGACGTGGCCCAGCGGCGACCCCATTGGAGGAATCTGCCCTGACGACCAGCGGCGCTTCTGATTGGACATTTTGGTTGGACCCGGTGCAAATAAAAGAAGCCCTGCGGCGCGTCGCGAGTCGGCGGTCCTATGGAGAGGAGTCCCCGTGTCGGAGAGCCGACATGTGTGTGAGTCGGCGGTCTTAGGCGAAAAGCTGACCTATGTGTTAGAGAGGAGAGCTCGGCTCTCCGAGTCTCTGTCGGCCCCAGTGCCGAAATTGTAACGCCTCTGTATATATGCTGTACATAAACCTTGTTTAACTCACCGTCATCTCGTCCGCTCGTCTTATCAGCTCTGCGCAGAAGCAGTCGCGAGCTGAGAAACATACGCTACCAAACGGCTGGTGACCTTCCCTGCGGAGTTGGAAGCAGTGGCGCCTTCGGGACCGTGTTGGCGTCGCCGTCTTTCGCAACAGTGGAGGTCAGCGGTGGGATTTCGGAGGTGGCTTCGCAACAGTGGTGGCAGCGGTGGGATTTCGAGGCGCCCTTCGTAACGTCTCTCGGAGGCCGTCGTTCGCAACAGTGGTGGCAGCGGTGGGATCCACGGTGGCAGGCTTTGCAACAGTGGTTGGCAGCTGCAGGATCGGCCGGCGTCAGCGACATCGATGCGGTGAGTGCCTGATGTTTTCCCCTCAGTTCACCAGACTACTCTAGCTCAGGTTGTAGTAGTTTAGAGAAGGGCTGTGTGAAGCATTGTAGTGAGCTTTGATCGTTTCAAGCAAAGTCGAAGTGCTTTGAAACCAAAGTTAATGCGGAGGGGGTAAACACGGGAGAGTGAAAAATTGCTTGCGCGTCTTGCTAGTTGACTTATAGTGGGTACGGCAAGTAAATTGTTAACAGGGGCAAACAGCAAGAGGCTAGTGTGAACGATGGAGAACCTTAAAGTGAAGGAACTCATCGAAATTTGTGAGGAACTCAGCATAACTTTGGGCCGTGCGAAACGAAAGCAAGCGATCCTTGAGATCATGAAGGATGAGGGAGTGTCGGCTGAGGAAGTCGATGAGGCCTGGGTGGATATTAAAGCACGCCGTGAGGAGGCTGAAAGGCGAGAAGCTCGCGAACGTGAGGAGGCTGAAAGGCGCGAACGTCGCGAGGAGGCCGAGAGACAGGAGCGTCTCAAGTTGAAACGACTAGAATTGGCAATCCTACAGTGTTCGCAGGCGCCTAGCGTAGCTTCTCCAACAGTTCAGGTCAGCGGTTTTAGAATTCGGGACCAACTGCCACCGTTCGTAGTAGGCGAGGACATGGCGAAGTACCTCGTCAAGTTTGAACACGTCTGTGAGCGAAACGCTTTGGAGCGGTCTCTTTGGGCGCGGAACCTATTAGCATTTCTTCCCGGCGAAGCGTCCGACGCGATAACTTGCTTGTCGAGGGAAGCGTTTGAGAGCTATGACGAGGTTAAAGAAGTGCTCTTAAGACGTTATAAGTTGTCACCCGAGGCTTTCAGGCAAAGGTTCCGGTACGCTGAAAAGGGGAATGAGTCACACGTTGACTTCGCGTTTCGTCTTAAGGCCGATTTATTTGAATGGCTCAAGGGCGAAGGTGTTTATGACGACCGCGATAAAGTGGTGGAATGCGTTGCATTGGAGCAATTCTACCGCTGCATCGAGGATAATGTCAGGCTTTGGCTGCAGGACAGACTTGGTGAAGTACAGCTAAACAAGGCAGCAGAGTTAGCTGAGGAGTATTATACTCGCCGAAAGTTGCACAGCAGGGCAGTGCGCGTTGAAAAGGATGAGAGAAAAGAGGGCTTTTCAAAGAAACCTGATCAACGGAGACCCGCTACGCACCGTAATTTGAAGAAGAACCCGTCTCTTACAAAGGACAGTGTAGGGGAAGGGCAAAAAGAAGCGGAGAAATCGAGTGAGGTTTCTACCACACAGACATTTGAATCGTAAAACAAACGGAAGCCGCTAATCTGCTACAACTGCAAAAAGGAAGGGCACATCGCGAGAAACTGTCAGGAAAAGTTTGCCTTCGCAACAATCCGAGAATCAGAAAAAAACATGCGGTTGTTGGAGCCGTATCTCCAAGAAATTAGGGTGAATGAAAAAACGTGCCGAGCACTTAGAGACTCAGCGGCAACCATGGACGTTGTCCATCTTTCATTGGTGTCTCCGGATGACTTTACAGGAGAATGTGCGTGGATCAGGCAAGTCGCCGAGGAGCAGAGTGTTCGCTTACCAATCGCCACGGTTGTCATTGAAGGCCCGTTCGGTGAGCTTCGCACCGAAGCAGCTGTGTCTGCCGCGCTAAATGATTGTTTTCCTTATCTTTTCTCCAACAACTCAGAGCAGCTTCTCAAAGAGCAGGGCAAATCGTTCTTCTCCAGCTTTGCGTGCATGGCCCTCACGCGATCGCAAGCGCGGAAGCTATCGCGGCAGCTTGATCTGGTTCAATGCGGTGAACTCTCAAGTGACCTTGTCGGCGGGTCGACGGAACCCCAGAAAGGAAATTTTCCGCATGAGTCATGTGAGCAGTCACGCGAGCGGCCCGTCGCGGAAACGGCCGGCGCGGTATGCGTGGGGGGAGACGACATGGCGCCATTGAGTCAGAGCGAGAGGGTTGCAACGCTCTCGCCTGTAGCGGAAAGTTGGAGCGAGCTGCCGAGAGTTGATCGAGAGACGCTCATTCGAGAGCAGCGTGAGAATCTCTTGATTGAAGCGCTAGCGGAAAGCCAAATTGAAGCGCTAGTGGAAAACCACAAAAACGCGGCACAAGTGCTGTCGAAGGAGCACTGCGAGAAATCGGTGAAGAAGCGTGCTTTTGAAGTTGATAATCAGGTAATGCTGCTGCAGCCATCCAAAAGGAACAAGCTTGAGGTTGATTGGGAAGGGCCCGCCAAAGTATTATCGAAGCCTTGCGATACAAATTATGAGGTGCAAGTAGGAAGGCGGCAGAACAAAATTTACAACTTGATGAAACCCAATGTTCAACATCAAGCGGTCGTAAATCTGTTGTTGAATGCTTCAGAGGAAGAGGAAGCAGAAATTTTGAGTTCTAGTGAGGTAATTGAAGGGGGATCGAAAGTAATCCGGGAGCAGATAAACCTAGAGCCTAGCTTAAGTGAAGGAGGACCTGAGAAAGAGGACCTGAGAAAGATTGGTTTCGAGTTTGAAGACGTGTTTTCGGACCGCCCCGGAAACACGAGGGTGATCGAACACGATATCGAGCTAAGCGGTGAGGAGTCAATCCGTAGCAAGCCGTATCGTTGTTCCCCTGTGCAACGTCGAAAGTGTGAGCCGCTCTTGGTGCCGCATAGGTATCGTCGCCTAAAAGTGGCCGGTTACTGAGATGGAGCATGTTGCTCCACAGCGCAACTTTGACGTTCGCTAAAAAAAAGGGAAAGCCTAACGCCAATGCAGGTGCAATGAGCAGTGCGTTCTAGCTAGTACCTTCTCAACCTTTCGGTTTCTCGCTGGCGATTCGGGGCAAAATTTTGACCTCATCACGACCTGGCCTGAGCGCTCTCGTTTAGAGTGATCTCAAGGGGCCAACTTTATGTGGTATTCTAATTCGTTGCGTTGTTGTAATTGTGAAAAATTCAAGTTCTTGCTTTAAGAGTCTTGTGTCCCACATGTGCCTCTTGATGTAGAGGGAACAAAATTCCGATAGACACGTAGATAGGTATATGTTGTACTATACTTTGTCTGGTGTTCTGTCGGGTGACCGAGGGCACTTGCTTGTGTCGTGTGTTGTCTGTTGTCGATCCGTTCTTGACAAGTTGCAGAACTGTCGACAAGTGCTGAAACCGAAGGTGGTCAGAAGAGACGAGTGAAGCTGGTCGACAAGTTGTGGCGACAGGCCAGTGGAGCTGGGATCCGTCGTCAAAAATGGGATGTGTTTCCGGAACAGTCTGGAGCTGTATTCTCCCCATGGCCCTGGAGGCGAACCTGGAGGGACCTGGCGAACGAGCGCACCTGACATCCGAGCCCCGTGGAAGCAGCTCGTCTTTCCGGTGCATTGTCTGGCGGCGGGGGTGCTGTTATGCCAGCGAGTCCTCGTCAAACGTCCATGCCTCTGAAAAAGGCAATCTGGGTCAAGGCCAGCCCGCAGTCCGCCAGACGCGAACAACTCAACGGCGTAAACACGCGCGACGCCTCTCTGGCCCACGTGCAGTGAGTCAGCAGCGCACGTGACAGCGAGCCGGCGTCTTCGTGTCTGGGGGTCTGACGTGGCCCAGCGGCGACCCCATTGGAGGAATCTGCCCTGACGACCAGCGGCGCTTCTGATTGGACATTTTGGTTGGACCCGGTGCAAATAAAAGAAGCCCTGCGGCGCGTCGCGAGTCGGCGGTCCTATGGAGAGGAGTCCCCGTGTCGGAGAGCCGACATGTGTGTGAGTCGGCGGTCTTAGGCGAAAAGCTGACCTATGTGTTAGAGAGGAGAGCTCGGCTCTCCGAGTCTCTGTCGGCCCCAGTGCCGAAATTGTAACGCCTCTGCATATATGCTGTACATAAACCTTGTTTAACTCACCGTCATCTCGTCCGCTCGTCTTATCAGCTCTGCGCAGAAGCAGTCGCGAGCTGAGAAACATACGCTACCAAACGGCTGGTGACCTTCCCTGCGGAGTTGGAAGCAGTGGCGCCTTCGGGACCGTGTTGGCGTCGCCGTCTTTCGCAACAGTGGAGGTCAGCGGTGGGATATCGGAGGTGGCTTCGCAACAGTAGGCAGCACTGCAACTGCTGCTGACGTTTCAAAAAGACTAGCGTCTGTTTGAAAAGTAGTTCCGAGACCTGATGTAGCTCTTGGTAGAATGCTTCATTGCCACGCAGAATGCTTTGGTTCGATTCCAGCTGGAACCCTGACATTTATTCTATGATTTCGTAGGGTCGACGCTACCGATGCCGGGTATTGCTTAACGCTCACGCGTTAAAATATCCCATGTGTGTTCTCGTCGTACCTGGGTAGATACTAAGTGTCCATCAGCTGTGGCACATAACCACTTACCAACGGCACACACCTGCCCGTACGTATGTGCCACTGTCTGGCGGGAAGTGTTTGACGACGTACGTGACGGGATGGTGACATTATTTATGTCTTCACCAGTGAGTCATATGCGTCAAATCATCTTACCCTCTCATGCTAATTTTTGTTCACGCCAAGTTAAGGGGGTGACCACGGGAGCACCCAAACGTAAGCGGATAAATAAATAGATAGATAGATAAATAGATATAGATAGATAGATAGATGGATAGATAGATAGATAGATAGATAAATAGATAGACACGCTCAAAGTCACTGAAGTTCGCTAAGAAATGCTTCGCATTTGAAAGCTACAAGGCAGCTTCGGCCTAGTGGCTCCAAGCCTGCCGGGAGTGCGGTAATGAAGAGCCTCGATGATGATGATAATGATGCCCCAAATATGGCTCATACGTACTCGTCGGGATTGGTCAAGAATCAGTTATATGAGCTTTGAGGACTTTGGAGTGATAAAACATCCGAACAAAAAGAGCTAGGAACGTACCTAAAAACACAAGGAGTGTAATAATTCCTTTTTGCCATTCCGAACAGACAGTATATCCCTCTTTCATTCCTCTTCGTTTTTGTCTTCTTTCCCTTTCTCTCGTTTGTTCTTATTACTTTTTCTTCTGTTTGTTTTGTATAGTTTTATTTTGCTTCTTATTCCTTTTCTTTGATTATTTCTCTGTCTATTTCTCGCTTGCTGCTTCTTTTACTTTTTTATACCCAGTTTGTGTTGTCGTGTTTTCTTAGCCATAGCAGTAATGTCCACTCTTATAATATTCAAGGCTCTAGATGAACAAAAGCAAGAAGGCTTCTGCTTTGCATGAGTGCGCTCTCAATATGTTACAGCTGGCTCGCCCGCGTTATTATTGTCATCAAGTTGCTCGAACAACAAGACAAAGAAGACATCTCTGGCGCGAGCGAGTGCTGCAGCTGGTTACGCCGTATGAGCTTTTTCCTGCTTTACGCCAAGTGACGACGACAGAATACGATCACGGCATGCGACAGATTGGTCCCTCAAAGTTCTCCGTACGTGAAAAAAAAACACGACAATGAAGCCAAAATTCCCAGACAACGTTTTGTTTGCTTTCACAACACCTAAATGCACGCTCAGCTTGACACCGTGCCTGAAATATTGTTTGGCAGTGTTATCCTTCATTGTGTGCAGCTGCAACGGGCGAGCCAAAAACTCGGCTCACATCTCTAATTGTCTTGCTTGAGCGAGTGGTATGTAACGACAGCCGGCGAACCTCCCGCTGTTTCCATTGTTTCTCTCGTATTTCGCGGGAAGGAAGCACGCGGGTACATTGTCAGGGTTTCCTTCCAGCGATGTGTCAGTACGTCTTGCTCGGTGCTTTTCGAAACGAACAATAAGAGAGAAATGCCGAAGCTTGCACGAAGCCGCGGAAGCTTCTTAACAGCGAAAAGAGACGCTTCTGAAGACTAAGCTCGTTGCTTCTAAGTATTTTCTAGACCTTGGCCATACGATTAAGGTTGTTTCTGGGTTTCTTTAGGTCCTCGCTGAGCCTTATTTTAGTGGTGTTAGCTTGAATCTACGTTTATTCTCAGCGCAGAGATGTTTAACAAGCGACAGTCACATACATGACACGCGCACGTCCTCGTTGTAGGCCTTCCAGTGTTTCGGGGCCAGCCATGCACGGTTGCCTTTACCCTTTTCCTTGTATTCTCTCTATTCTCTCGTTACCCGTATGTGCGGCCTTCGGTTTGTCGGCGTTCATTCGAAGCCATTTGCTGCTACACTCTTAAAAAAAATGGAGTGACGTACTCTCCATTTAGGGAGGAACGGCGATGTCCCCAATGTTCGTCTTCAAATAGAGAAACGTTGCTCCCTCATCCACGGAGAAACACGTTCCTCCTTATGAAAATCAACATGGCTGCCCCCCGGCGAAGCGAGTAGGCTTAGCAAATGCAACGATTCTCGACTGGTAAGGAGTACACGGCACTGAAAGTTACAAAAAACGGTCCCGCTGAGCTTGATATTGAACGAAATTATTACAAAAACAAGCAGACGAACCTGTGGCGGTGAACACATCGCGAAAGAGAACGACGGAGCAAGTACGTTTCGTTCGGTCAGCGAAGCCACGTTCACTCCGAAAGACACGGTTTCTGCAGAGCCCTCACCTGAAGAGTGCATGCTAGGCTTGCTGTATTTATTTCTCACAGATTCACATAGTGTAGCGACGTTATCCATGCGCTTACGGGTCCGCAGGTCACGAGATGTGCCTCCAAACCGTACACTCGATCGCAGCGAAACCATTCCGAATCCGTAGTGCAGCTTTGATAGATAGATGTTCAACGATATATAAATGGCTGGAGGTATGAAAGCGTCATAGCAATGAATAGGTGGTGGTAGGTGGCGCCATCTGGAGGGATTGGACAAAGTTAAAAAAAAAAAACGTCGCGGCAGTCATGTTTTGATGTTATTACCCACTATCACGGCTCCCTAGAGGATTGTTTACGCATCAACCCATTCAAGACCACTTACGGGCACCGAAGGCCTATTATGTGCTGATGCAATCCATATAGCTACACATGCACACATGGTCACATAATAACACAAATAGTACGCAACAAGTACACTAGCGTATACGCCAACAAGTACGCAACAAGAGCACAATCAACCATTCAAAACCAGCGGCTCACACCTCGACGTGTTTACTCACACTCTACTATGAAAGCGCGCCAGCTTATATAGCGATGAATTTCGACTGACATGAGCGGCACAGGTTACAAGTAGGTTTTCTTGCACGTTTTTTTACGTTTTTTATCAATACCACAACATGCGCACACGTAAACATATTGTATCTGATGCTTAGGTAAAGCTTAGTTAATAAATTGTTGCACAATAATGAACGGAATAATTACTAGAGCTTATCAGGTTTTCACGAAGGCGGATGCCCCAAGCCGTGCTTAGAATGCCCACGGCAATTCGAACGCTGCGCCATCTGTCGACCACTGCCACAGTTACTTTTTTTTTCTTGAAGCCTCTGAGAGTGCAAACACTCGCCGCGCATTAGGCATTTCGGAGGTCACGTTTTTTTTTCTTCTTCTTACTTGGAGAGGGCGCAGCATGCAGACCAAACTTTGTCTCCGTCGTGGTAGGTGTTCTGTGGTCACGTCGACATCGTTTAGTTGTTTCGTCTTAACGTTTGCTTATATTATTTTTACGTGCGTACCACAAGTGTGGCCGTTAGCCATGGATATAGTACACCACTAGCCCTTCAATGACAATGTTTTTGATGCGGTAACGACCGTCCTAGCAGTGTATTCGTACGTTACAACGCGGGTCTTGCGAGATAAATAAGCGGTGACCTCGCATCCGACGGTATTTTTTCGTGAGCCATGACAGTGGCTGTTGGCGCCGCGGCAGCTCTCATACTTGAGTGTAGGAACTATCGCTGCAGTGCGCAAGTTTACTATAACTTTATAGAATGTTGTGCCTGCATACTTTTCCGCTTCAGATGCCTCTCGCGATTCGCCTCGCGTGTCAACTTGCAATCATAGGTGCGTGCCACAATTTTGTTGTTAGCGCTGTGGCTGTGATGGTTATTACTCTGGATTCGGAATACTCTTTTCACAAAGGTGAGTGAGCGTTAGTACTTACTTGCTGTGCACAGCTGCTACTAGAAGTGCATTTTGTGTTGAGTTTCTCACGACAAAGGAGAATCATGGGCGAGAAAGACATACTGCTCGCGTGCATAATTCCTTCCTACTTCTCAGTGCTGGCATGGGCAATTCAAAACGAATGCGATTGAGAATTTGGTTTAACCTACAGAAGTCATTGGTTCACTTTTCACAAAAGTTTAGTTATGATGATGTTTAAAAAGTTTCTGATGGTTGTAATCTAGTCTGGCGAATAAACGCTCGGTGAAACTTCGCAGCCTGTTTCCCTTTGTGCTTTCACCTGCCGGGGTAGCATAGCCTTATTGGGTGTCGTGTGACTATGCTGATGGACGCAGGTTCGACTTTCGGCCACGGCGGCCGTATTCGAATGGGGGTAAACTGCAAAGAACATCCATATGGTGGTAGTGGCACGTATAACTCTATCAATTGTATATGATCGTACTTTCACGCATGGACTGTAGAGTGGTATCAGGTTTCCTACACTATTGAAAAAATAAGTGTGATGCTTTTTTGCGCGCCTCGTTGAATTCATGAGTGCTGTTGGTGCCGTGCGAAACTAAAAATGCGTGGGCTTACCAAGTATGTCGACACCGAAAAAAATCATTATTTTTTTTACACTCTAAGGTAATCGATAAAGCAAGACTGCTTGGGAAGCAGAGCTCCTTGTATTCGTGACAAATTGGTAGTATGAAACAACACGAGACACACATGGAAGTGTGCGGAGCGTCGTGCGAGTGCCTGACGATAAAAAAAAGAGAGGCTTTTACTCTATACTAATAAAACAAAAGAAAACGCCATTCCTGCATTGCTTACAACAATCTTAGGTGAAAGCAATCGCTCGCGACTGGCCGCGGGCGGCTATAGGCTTGGCGTGCGCATGCGCGCGAGCAAGACCCCCGTGATTGAGGAGAAACTAGAACGCTGAAGGAGGAACGTTTCTCCTTCGGTCCTTGCCGCGAGAGGGCGCGACGGGTAAAGCGCCCGAAAGGGAGGAAGTCGCTGCGCCGAAGGAGGAACGGAGCCCGTTTCTCCATTCTCGCTCCCTTTTTTTTAAGAGTGTAGACTAATTGATGCCTTCGTCAGTTTTACTGAATCAATGGGGAGTATTGAGAGAGAATCAGAGAGAGAATAAATTCAGAGAAATGCAAGGAAGTCATCCTGAACTGTAGGACATAGTTTGCTGCATTAAGGGGGGGGGGGGGCTTGTGGAAGAAAGATGAGAAAGAAAGTAAAGAGAAAATATGAAAAAAAGTGAGAGCGGGGTTGTTATAGCCTATTCAATAGGCCACTGCCCCGCAAAAAGTTCAATAAGGCCTTCACCGATTCTTCCTGCGAAGACAGATTGTGTCGGATTTCGAGCACTGGTTTCTCTGACAAGGGTCTGTCGTCAAGGCGGGCTAAGGCAGCAGCTAGCGGCAGTCTATGCGCGCTGTAGCGAGGGCAGTGACAGAGAACGTGCTCAATCGTATCATCGCTGCCGCAATGATCTCAAGCAGCACTGTCCAGATTCTTCAATTTCTATGGCCCAAAATCTTTCATGGTGATGAAAGATTTTTTTGTGCGGGGTGAATGCAGAACCATTTGCTAAGGAGCGGTCAAAAAGCAGCAAAATCAGCAGCTGATCCTCGAAAGCAGCTGATCCTCAGCGATGAGTATAAGCATTTATACACGCAGCATCGATTATGACAGCTATATGACTGGTGGCCGCCTTCCTTTCAGGTTTATTCGAGAACCGAGTTTGAACTTGCGTACTTAAGCACGACGTATGATCTCGAAGCAATCTGGAATGCTCCCACAGATTTTAGTGCAATTGCGCAAAGTAGTGTCTAATCATTCAATAAGGCGGTAAAAATACGCACGACGAGGAGCATGAGTGGGAATAGATTATTCACGTGGTTAGCGGGTCTCGGTGTGGGCATATGCCGACACTTGCGGCAGTCCCCTTGAGTGATTTGCGAACGGGTGAGCATCTGCATATCGCGCGTGGATCACATATTTTTTATTTTATTCATAGAGATCGTACAAGGTTATTCCCCAGACCAGCGAAAACAATTTGCATAGATTACATTCACAAGGCGCGATCAAGATTAGGCAGTAAATAGAAGGACGCTCACACCAGTGTGTGCGTGTGTTTTTTACTGAAGGAATAGTGCTGTGAACCTGTGTCTAGTGCTTTGAAATGATAATTAGTTCATCACGGCGATGCAGTCGTGACGGCGCGTGGCTGTTGACCCAAAGGTGTTGGGTTCGATCCCAGTTGTGGCGTTCGCTTTTCAATGGAGGTGAAATAGAGACCCGTGCACTGTGCACGTGCACGTTAACGAAACCCAGGTTGGTTGAAATTACCAGAGCCCTCCACTACGCCGTCTCTCATAATAACGTGCTGGTTTCTGGACGTAAAATCCCGGATAATAGTACTGTAAATCTTGCAGCTGGGCAGTTAGGGTCATATTTCAAGGTTTACTGGTTTACGCAAACAAGACTAGGACACCGAAAAGATGGAACAGGGACAGGCACAAACTTTCAACTGGATTTTATTATTCGTCACCCTTCAATTGATTCATTTGCGCACACCAGCTTACCTTAAAATAATATTACTGAAACGGTAATGAGAGCATAGGTTTATTCAAATGCAAGTTGCAGTGAAATATAAGAAATAAATTGTGACATGCAAAATACAATTTGTAAACGTGTCTCAAATCTAAACTAAGGCGCATGAAAGTATTAACGGAGTCCATGATAATCAAATGAAACGTGAATTGCCTGTGAATCCAATGTTGAAGTGAATACAAGGTAACGTAATGTGAACTAAGAGTGGATGATTTTCAAGCTCTACAAATCGAACTAAAGGTAAATCAAAAGAGAATGAACAGCCAGGCGACCAAGTAACAACACGTGGAACTAGTAGTGATGCCTGGGTGATCGGAAGAGCGTAATTAATGAAAAGTGACAGTGCAGTCGACAGAAAATGGCAACGTCATTTAATTAGTGCTCAGCAAGAGCACACATTTTGAACTGTGTTGTCCTTTTGCACTAGCTGAAGGGGCTTTAGTTTTTGTTTTGTAAACTATTCTGAGCTTCTATGTAGTGCTGAACTCACAAGAAAAATTAAGTATTCGTATTCCAGTGGAAGCCTTATCAAGTGAGTATAACTAACTCAGTTTGAAAACATCCGAAACCTGCTACGAAACCTTAAAAAAAAGTTAGTTATAGGGCCCTTACTATGGATGCCCACCGCGAAACCTTTTATATGTATGTGCACTTAATGCACGCGCGAGCTTCAAGAAGCTTCCTTGCAAGTGAGTCAAGCAAGTCACAAATAGAGAAATACTGAGCTACGGAATGAAATCATTTTTCGGTGGCAAGTTAGGCCGGCAGTACCCTGTGAACCATGACGAGTTGGAGTTGCTTGACTTGTGCTGTAGTATCATGCAGAATTTAGGCATGAAGAGCAGATGTGACTGAGGTCAATTAAAGCCCACATCAGTTAGGAAGACAGATATGGCGAAAAATAAAGCAAGGTTGTAAAGTTACTATACCCTAGAGTTCCTACGCCGTGTGTCTGAATCCCCTGATTCCAATTTCCTATTCCGCGAACTTTGGCGTTAAATATACTTAGTCTTATGGCATTAGTGCTGCCTTCGAGTGGTGTGCAATCAGGACGAATATACTCAGAAAGGCTTCCAATGGAAGCCGTATGAACCGAATGTCATTGAATTTCACCGGTACTCGTGAATGGTCTTCTTCGAACACAGGGCTCTCAGTTCGGACTATGATAAGGAACTTGAAATGAGCATTTTTTTATTTGTAGCCATTTCAGGAGCAGGAAAAAACTTCGAAAGCTAACCACGAAAGCATTGGCACCTACTGCGCGTCGACTCTACAGAAGAAAGAAAACAAGATGGACAGATGGGATGAAATGTATCGCACAACAGTCCATAGCTCGGCTTAAAACTGACGTATATTAGTGAGGTACAGCTATCAAAGTTTAAGAGTCCCATCGCTTATGCCTTGTCATTATCATGGGAGAAACCCCTCAGGTTCGTATTCCCCCATCGCCGCCGTCACCGTCACCGTCGAAGTTCCCAGCGCCAGGCAAGCATGCCGATCAAAACAACAGCTGTGCGCTCCTAACAGATGGCTCGCGTTGAGCCACTTGGCCGCCCGCACATTTACTCATTCAGTCGTTCCCGCCCTCGAGCGCAACAAACGCTCTCTCCTCCCGCTCTCCACTCTACCGCTTTCATGAAAGTGAGCAGCGAGATCAGGTCGCTTGCGTTCCATTTGTATGAATCTTCACTAATCGACTGTATTCGTACACCAACCAACTATTCGTTTCAGTGATAGTATCTGGAGTTTAAAGCGCCAGCATCGCGATTGCATTATGAGGCAAGTCATAGTGGAAGGCTCCGGAAATTTCCACCATCCTTTGTTCCTTAACGTTCAATGACACTGCACAGATCATAAACCTCTAGCGTTTCACCTCAAGCGAAATTAAACTTCCGTGGCGGGAACTGAACCTGAAACCTTCAGATGAGCAGCCGAAGACTAACGCCTATATATTGTGTCATGAGGATTGTGAATAAGAAAGAGAGAATTGCGCGCATTACATTATTCACAATGCTCCTGTTGCTTCCACGGAATGAATGACAGTATCCCGTCCGCTACGTTTCACGTTTTTTTATCTCCACGTAGCAGTCTGCTACTTCAAGACACACTCGCTCACAATACATAGTAAAAATACAGTAATGCGAACGTCGTACTTGGCGAGGATTAATACGAGGACAGCATGTTATCTGTGCGAGGAATTCTCGGAAAATAACAGAAATCCCGGGTTATCAAACTTTCTCACAGCTGTATACAGTAAAACTTCAGGGCGAGCTGATTTGCTCTCTAAAGCTGAATTGGTAAATTGGACAAACACATTCTCTTTTCCGTGTTTTCCCTATTGTTTCATAGTGCGACAATTGCGCATAGCGAGTTAACTTCATGTTGAGATATTTTTTTTTTTCATGCACAGCTTTTGAAAACTAAAGCCTAGTGGGGACCAAACACGTGGCTACTATTTTAACTGCTTTTACGCATATCCTCCATTGTGAAAATAATTAAACAAGGGTTATTTTGGCTACGGATAAACAGAAAACAACTATACCGGAGCCTCTTATTTCTTTTAAAAAAGGAGCATAGGCAGACTTTTTTTTCGGTAGGCACGTCTTCTCTTTGATATTTGGCGGGGGGGGGGGGCACCCTCGTATATGTTCATTTTGGGCGGGGTCATGGTGGCGGCGGGCATGGGCCTACTGCACTACCCTCTGCCTACTCGACATTTCCGGAAGGTCAAGTTTCAGGCAAAGTTTCATTCATATTTCAACTCGCTTGCGAAATTTTATATAATAAAACGCTGCACACGTTCCAAACGATGTTTTTTTAACCCTAAAGGCTGTCACTGTCCACACCCCAGGCTAAGATGCGGCGTTGAAAGTTTATGGACTCGGTACAGCCAGAGAAAAAAAAAAAATAACTGCGTAGTATATTCTGTTCTCATATAGAAGAACTGTTTTTTTTGTCCAGAATTCCACTTTCTGAGTACTGGCGCCTATTGAGACAACTGCATGTTTGTGTACGCTCACGATTTCTAAACACGCCTAGGAAAACCAACATTTACGCAGTGCCTTTTGGCTCGATCTAATATCCGAGATGCACCACCATTAAATCTCAGTTTTTCACTTACCAAATTATATCAGACTGGTGATTGGTCGTATATGGGCACTAATATATATCTGCAGGCACCATAGAAGCGTTATTAGGAACTTCAGCGTTCACTTATTTGTCGAAAAAGTAACGAAAACATTGCATTGAGCAATAAATATCATCATAACTCCCAGCCAATTTCGGGCTCACAACAGAACGAAGGTCTATTCCGTATGATCTTCAATACACCCTATCCTGCGTGAGCTCATCCTATTTTATCCCAAAAACTTCATGATTCCATAACTTCATCGAACTCTTTGTCATCCCTGACTGCACTCCCCATTGCTTGGTAAAAGTTCTCGTGTTCTAGCAGTCAGACAACCCACCGTCGGCTCTGCGCGTTACGAGACGAGTTCAGGAGCATTTATTTTTTCCCGCTTGATGTCAACTAGAGTACCTACCCGCCAGCCCTCCTTGTTCTATGATACCATTATGCCATCCTCTTATTTGTTTGTGTTACATCTTCCAGTTTCTGTTCTGCGGTACGTCAGTATAAAAGGCACGCGCTAGACGTGCTGCCCTGATGACGATGATGATGATGATGATTAGGATGATGATGATGATATGCTTACTAAGGCTCATACACACTCGGGGCAATCGGCCTAGGATTAAATGTGTAGGCCTTTGAAGTAGACTCACAAAAGGACTTGAGGAAAATTTAGAGAACAGAGAAAAAGACTGAAAGAAAAAGCAAGAGAAACGAAGCTCCTCCACAGTCCCTGTGGGCTTGTCCACACTAGAGGAAGCTGTCTGCAATAGTTCTTTTTTATTCTTTGTGTGTTGTACTAGCGTATTTGTTTACCATGAGAAAAAATCGCAGCATATCCACAGAGTGAATGATGACGAGTGGGCGAAGCTTCTGAGAGGATCAACGGTAAAAACGTGAATCTCCCGCGTGTAATTCGCCCAGTCGATATCGTGTAAAGACAACATGAGAAACGCTGTATGTGTATATATAGAAATCAACTTTTATTTGTTTTTAGAGACGAAAGACGGCTTGCGATGTCCCTTCATTAGGACGGCTTTATGGTCCATGAAACGAAAGGTGAGCGGTTCCTGTATATGATTCAGTGGAAAGTTTGCAAATACTAGGTCAATGCATGTTCCTCCAATCTTTTTGGTTTCATATGGTCATACAATATACATCTGAGTGCAAATCTAGAAGCCACAGGGTGGATAAGCCAATTATTGGTCGTGTCTGCAATATCAACGTTGAAATCACCAACGTGTATGAATGGTGCATTCTTGTACTACGTTTGAATTTTATCACAGACAAGCATCATCAACTACAAGTACTGCCATCTAGTTTCACATACAAGTACCGCCACCGGTGGCAACGTACATCACCAACAACAAACCCCATGGGATATACAGACCCATGCCCTAAGGAGCTTCGCTCCTAAAGGTTCAGGAAATAAAGTGTTCCTCAAAGCGACATCATGTTTTCTTAGTTACGTCGATTGCAGTAAAGAAAAAAAAAACGGATACAGGTATGCTGAAAGTGCAGTGCATCACCGACGTATCCGGAAAGCCAAAGCTAGAGCCTGCATCGGGCAAGCGAAAAAGGCGCCATAGCAGCCCTTGTGGGGCTTCGTATCGACTTGATTCCAACCCTTTGAGAGCGAAGAACTGACAGACAGTATAGACTCGTGGACAAAAACACACGTGCCAGGACCAAAACAGAGTCAAGGTCGGCGCCTGAACCAAAGGTTAGTGTTGTCGGCCTTCGATCTCCTATAGCGTACGCTTTCCGCACGGTGAACTAAAAGGGAGGCGGGGTCGGAAGGGAAAGGGTAGTGAAGTGCAGGTACACGCGTGTCCCTGTACCTTCTGTCGCGGGCTGTCGTTCACACGCTTCGTACGGCTTGAAAAAACGAGGGCGTGAACTGCACCGCTTATAGGCACTGTCCAGCTGGCGAGTGCGGGTTCTATATATCGGAGACAAAGACGTGACGAGCATTGGCAATCGTCTAAAAGCTATAGTACTGTGGGTGGCCTCTTAAAATGCCCTACATGAAAGCGGGGGGTAGTGGAAGGGAGCTTCGTTAGGTAAGGGAATATATTGTTACAAGGCAACTGGCTAGCGCTGGAACATGGTAAGGACATACAGAGAAGGTAAACATTGTGAGACATGTGTGCTTATTTGTGATCCATTTTAGTCGATGACGTGGCCCTCTGGAACAACCTGACTAGGTGTATTCTGGCGTGAGGTTGAGCATGCTGGTACTGCCGAGGCGTTACACGAGGGCCTATGCAGCGAAAGGTTTTGAATCGCAACATAAATATTAACATACAGGTAGGTGCAATTTAAACCAGTTGGATCCATTAAGGGTGATTAACCGCATCTATAACTAGCATCCTACGATAAGGGTGTTCTAACAAACAAAAAAACCCACGTCATCAACGGCCTCGAAACATCCACAACATGGTTGTTTTGGTTTGTCAAAACACCCTTATTGTAGGGTGTCAGTTGCAGACACGGAAAGCACTCTTATGGGTGTGAACTTGTTTACAGTGTGCGCAGGTGGCGTCCCCCGTTTCGCTGCGATCCACATGCAACTTCGGTGGATGCGGACGCCTCTTTTTCGCAACGGGTTGTTTTCTGAGAAAAGTTACGTTCCTAAAACAAGATATTTTCAAGGTTCATGCTTACACTCCATAAACGCCTATATTTATTGAAATAAAATGTTGGGTAGTTCTCTGTTTCACTCATATTGTTATTATGCCTGTCCATATTCCACATAATGTCGTTTTTCTTGCTGTTTCTTGGCATTTTTTTCCGCGCAACAAAAACTTTTCGCACTTTGAAAATAAAATAGGAACACTCATATCTTAACGCCTCCTTACGAATGCACGTTGCTGTGTTGCTTGATAAGCGACTTCGTGATAATTGCACGCCACGCTTGCTTTGGCGTATTCTTTCACAGATATTGCAGCTGGGGCTTGACAAATTTAATTTAGTAGCGCCTCTGAACGCTTTGAGAAAGCTCTGGCTTTCTGTACAGTGACATACAATGTTGTGTACCCCGGTGATTTGTTTCATCTTACAATCGGAAGACGACAGAACGAAAGTAAGACCACATGGACGTACGTACATAACTGAGCTCTGTTCCATATACCTTTTTATTGCGAAAGCGTCGTGGATTTATTTATTAGCAATATAACACACATCAACTATAGCAGTCATCGGGCCAAACGAAACTTATAATAGCTCATTGGCATTGGCTAGCGCTTTTTCTAACACTAGTGATGTCAGCGTATATGATTACCTACGTACTTCGTATTTGACATTATTTTTCTCGTTACCTAATGCATATGTGAACTGCGCAAGGTTTGAATAAACAAAAAGGGTATATATTTTGAAGGGAGAATGAATCACACTGCCATTTCACCAAATAAGTTCTCGGATATGCGATGAGCTGCAGCAGGAGAGCATCAATAATTCGTATTTAACAGAATACCACTTTACATCACGCCGAACTATATTGAAGTAAGCTGTTATGTTAGCGTTTTTTGTATTATTTACGACATTGCCTTTATAAATGTTCCTAACACTGAAAATGCTCTCACTCGTCGTATTATTTCACATTGTGGTCAGAAAGGTTTTGTCCCATATTGGATTTGGGTACAAAACCTACACTTTCAGAATCTTGGCGCATGTTGTTCATAAATCTATATCTCCTGCACTTTTGTGCAACTCTTGAAGCATATAGCGATGCGAACTGACGCAGTGTTGAAATCAAACAGACCTTGTGCTTTTCATAATTCAAGTCATCACATTACGGTAGTATCACTGAGCGTGCCATTGAAGAATTTGTGAAGAACTATAAATGCCGGTGTATCATTAAACAGCATTATTTCACTGGGATTCTTAGTTCATGCTTATTATGAGGAAGATAAATTTCGATTGTTGTAAGCTGAAGAAAAACACAAATTTAAGTCACGCTGCGTCACCTCCGGTCCGCATTGAAATATGCGGTAAAATATGCGGAGCTGCAAAATATGATGGCCAGGACCCCAGAAAATTTCAGAAAATTAAATGGGGACAGGCGACTACTTTCTAACGAGATAATGTTCAAAAACAACGCAATCGCTGTATAATGTCAAATATTTAATCGTCGAATTGTGGCCAATCGAGTTGGGCAGGTTGGTACCGCATCTGGTATTATGCTCGCCGAACTAAACAACTCTCGCACATGGCAGTCACAAGTGATACTTCGCAATTCAGATCGCACTGATTCCTTTCGCGCGCATGTTAGCGATTTTTTTCTTATTTTTTACGTGTGGTTCGCTAATGCGAATATAGGCTGATATAGAAAAGTGGTGGCTCCGTATAAGCCAAGCATTGGTGCGTACTTGGTTTGCTATAGGTTGCAGTGAACCAATAAATAGACCTGTTAAGAGTATACTGGTATGTATTGCACTTCCAGGAGGCTCCCAGAAGCAAACATGGGAAATAATGTGTATCTTGGTAACCCACGCAAGGCCTCGCGAGTGTGTTGTTAACTCCCACTTACAAGTGTTGTAAAATGTGCGCCTCAGTGGAACAAAGCCTACTGGGCACTTTGCTGATGACTTGAAGGTCACGGCATCGATTCCTGCCTTGGCGGTCACGTCTCGAGGTTCATGTACTGTGCAATGTCGGTGCGCCATTAAGGAACACCAGATGGTCAAATTTGGCGGAGCCGTCCACTACGGGGTGTATCATAATGATGTCGCAGTTCTGGGAAGTAAAATCCTAAATAATATTAGAAGTGCGGAATGTATAGGTATACCCTTCACTGGTGGGGCTTCCCGTTAGCCTCCCCAGTGGCAGTTGACCCCGCAGAAAGAACAGTTTCCACTGCCCTCTTTCTTCTTGTCACATCAATGCCAGCAACAGAAAAAGATGTCAAAGACGAGGTGCAACCGTAATTCTGTTATTTTTCACCGTCTTCACGTCGGTTTCTCACTGCCAAAAATTTCAAGATCGAGCGTCTCGTTCACTCTTCTCCCTTGTTCTGTCGTACTCGGTGTGTCTCGAGAAAAAGGGGCATTTTCTTTTTGTCCTGACACTACGGCTTGTTTCTCGGAAAGTCAACAAAAGAACGAAGACACTGAGATGTTTTCACAATTTCTCTCACAGCAACAAAAAAAAAATAAACAACCGACAAATGCGGTCACGTGTGCCTATCGGAGGCCAGGTCACAAACGGTCGGGAAGTTATTCGCGCCAGCTCCCCCAAAGGCGTCACCCGGCTAAGGACGTTCCGAAGATATGTGGCAGAAAACTGCGGTTGGTGGGGTCGCCGTGTAAACACGCACATAACCGCCTCACCTATTCGCAGACGTGTTTTAGCAGGCACCTGTACCCCTCCCATGAGGTATAGGGGTTCATAAATGTATACACGGCCTGTCTGCCCCTATATATAAACGTGGGCGGGAGTTATACGGAGAGTCGTATCACAAGCACGCTGCGCCGTGCGTATTTTCAGAGTGACCCCGCAGCGGAAGGGGGGGGGGGGGGTTAGTGAAGCCAAGAGTGTTTCGAAAGCGCGAGGCCAGGCGCGTTTGTAGGTTGCCCCACTGCGAGCTTGTTTACGCCCGGCGAACGGGGAGCGACAAACGCTGATCTGCTAGCTCGTCTCCGCATGCAGAAGGAGAGAAGAGCGTCGTTCGTCCTATTGCCGACGAAACTAGCAATGGCCGTCAGTGCATTATTCGTTTGTGTGCACTGGAAACACGTCTAGTATGAGAAACAAAACGTGCCAAGCTGCGCAGACGGGGATAAAGTGAGGCGCAAACAACTTATAGAAGACGACCTTTCCTTCCCCAAGTGGTGTGCGAAGATATTTAGTACCGGGGATGTTTGAATACGTTCATCTAAGACAGCGCTCTGCATTTTCTCTGGCCGAGTGCTACACAAGGGATCTGTATATGCCGTGGACTCAAAGCTTCACAGCGGGAGAAGCCGACATAATGAGAAGCACAGAGAGCAGTTAATTGCGGCGGCAAGTGTTGCCGCTTTTTAACGAGATATCCCGCAGAGGAACGTCCTCTCATCGCCAAAGTTTCTGGGGGGCAGCTGATCGTCAACCGGCGGCTAAGTGGGGCTGTTCTCTTTGGAACAAAAAGGCTCCATCTTTGGCTCTGACTGCACCGTTACTTTTTTTTTTCTGTTGCAGATCGCTAAACTGCGAGCTGATTTAACAAAGAACAACCAATCGGGCTGAAAACAAAAGTTGCTGAACTGCTTTTCAAGTGGGAAAGGACACATTAGGTATCATATATGTTTGAAGATTTACAAGCGGATTCTTGTATACAAGAAACATAACAGAAAGCATCCCACTAAGTTTATCAGGAAAACAAAAATGAATTATTCACACTGATTTCTGGGCAAATATAGCAAAAGACCTTTACTCCGTCAAATACTTTATGACGAAGAATATACACTAATCATTTTTCAATAAGTTCGATGATATTTATTTTAGAAATGTATGGTGCTCTCAGTGTATGCATAACAATTTTGTATATACTGTGGATATAAATAAATTTTGACGGTGCTCCATAAACGAGTATATAGATTTTATAAACTGCATCAACAGCATATTTGTATTCTATTATAATTTAATTTACGTGTGCTATTGGAGCGTCTTTATTTGTTTCGATGTTTAGGAGTTCTCGCGAGGAGTAGCCATTAATTGGTGGGGTATTTTGAGCTTGAGTTTTTCAACCATGACACAAGTACATAAAAAACACATTGTACACGTGGTTTGGTGCAAAAGGAAAGAAAAGCTGCATGTCACAGCTTGACTAGCCCTTTCACCCGTAAATGAAATATCTAAGTTGAAAACTTACAAAATATTGCAGGCAGCGAGAACGAACAACTCTCAACGAACGCGCATGTGGTCTATGACAGCAAATAATAAAAAAGGAACTCTGAAATACATAGAATACTATTCATAACAAAGCAATGTATGAATGATTAAAACTATGTAATCGATACAGAAATCATCCAACTTTCATAAACAACACAATCAGCATATCCAATTTAACCTATCAGTTTTGACAATTTATGCAAATTATTCAACGTTAATTTCCATTTTTTCATCACACTTGGAAGACGCTAATTTAGCGTTTCAAGTACATAGTTAGTGCCAGGACATAATGCAGCGCAACAGTTCAGTCTCACTTTTAGAGCAATTATTTGTAGAAAATTTGCCACAGTCGTCCGCATAGAATAAATAATCTACAGATCTTTCAACACGTACAGTACCATTCATAAAAATACTAAAGTAGTGGTCCCAAAATGCTATTTCGAGGTGCACCATTCCTAGCGCGTTCCTGTACTACGTGTATTCGAGGTACACCATAAGTAGTTTTTTGTTAAAGCTAAGACTGCACTACGAACGTCATGACGGAGAAGTTTCCTGGCATAATATCATGGCTTATTCGATCGAATGCTTTGGAGAAATCCAGGAACATTCCCAGCGTAAGTTTTCTTGCTACTGTATATCTTGGAATCTATTCAACCGCAACGGTGGCTGCATGGCAAGAGCGTCTGCTTCTACGGCGGGAGGTGTCAGGTTCAATTCCCTGGGCCGACAGGAAAGCCACCGGTTTTTCCCAATGGCTAGAGGAGTCCACTGACCTGGCGCTCGATTGTTTCTGGGTACTCATCGCGAAAGATATTCCATAAGGTTTGACGAAGGCCTCTGGCGTACCTTGCTTAACCCACCACAGCGTTGGTAAAAAAGTTAAGCATCCGCCGCTGCTTTGGGAGGGAGAGAATTGCTGCCGTCAAGTACCAACTGGTTAAATTGGTACAAGCGCATTTGCGGCCTAATGCTCGGCAGAATGAAGTTGTAGTCGCTTGGGAGGGGACCCACCCCGAGGGAAATGGGCGGCATGGGATCGCGAGACCTGAAATTAAAGTTATCTTCTTTTCTTTTTTGCAAATGTGTAGGTGGTATTTGATGGTACACGTTTAAAATGTGCATCTTCTCGCCTTACAAATTTGAAATAGTGCAGTTTTTTTTACACATTGGTGGTGTAATCATCATTGAACTGCATGTTTTTTGACTTGAATGGTTGCTTTTTTTGTACGCAGTCACAGTATTGTGCCGTTTCAGTTTAAAATCGATGACATGAAGGACAAAACAGAGGTGTGGTAATTTCCATAGCACGGCATAATATTTATGTATTTCACTAATTTTCCACGTATAAGAAGAGGAAAATGAATTTTGTGTAGCACATTTGCAGTATACAGCAATATCTGCGCAGAATGTGCTTGAACGGAAACTTCCGCTATTAATTTTACTCTCGATCCAACTCATTGCCGAATTATAGTGCATGCGTGCATGTTCAAACGGGAACATAATTTCTTGTATGAAATAATAAAGAAAGATTCTCCTAGTCGAGACAGACCTTTGGAAGTTCAGCTGCTTTGAGGAACAAGAACTTGTCACACTTGCTTCACGTAATATGACCTTATTTGCATACATAAAGATAATGGCCGTATACACGAAAACGTTATGGCACACGACTTCCCAAAGTATCGGGAACTATACGCGACTGTACACTACAATTGTCACACTGACAAATTAAGCTCGATAGAAAGTTTCGATCTAAAGCCCGATATACGTCTTTATATTTGCCGATATTCATAATTTCGTCTCAAATTGCTATATTTGTTGACACGTTATGTGATCGAAGATGGTGAGAGGCAGTTACGTTAATGAACGAGAAACATGCAAACCGAATGACAAATAAAATGAGAATAAGACGTAGAAACTTTCTTCGGAGTCATGAGTAACCCCACTCCCATGCAGCTAGTGCACTGCTTAATGAATTTGAATATCTCTTGCGTGCCCTATACAAAAAAAAACAAGATTTCGCATACAAACATTGAATGTACGGTTGTAGCTCGATGCAAGAATACAATGGCACGAGGAAAAAAAAACGACAATGAACTTTGCTCACCCGTCCTGTTTCTTCTCAATCTTGATTGATGGGGAGGGACGAAAACCACAGGTAGAATTAGCGAGAGACCGTCGCTCGCGCACAGGTGGACACCGCAAAACACGCACTAGATATTACCGAGGACACTTCACAGTGGGACTAATAACGATTGGCTTGCACGTGCAGGAAAGAAACGAAACTGCTGCGTCACGACGAACAGAGGGGTGAGGTCGGGCGTGCTTGGCGGCGAAGCTAACCCGGGTGACTAGGGTTGAGTGCAGGGCTGAGAACGAAAAATGAAAGAATAAGAGAACAGCTACGAAGGGTTGGTTGGTTGCGCTCAAAACAGAAGCACCTTGGAGCAGACCGTGAAACAGCAGACGACTCTCCGCAAGAGGCGGCCCACGGCGCCCGAGCACAGGGAGAAGCAGACGCACACGCTGAAGCAGACGACCGCCGCCGAACAGGCGATCAGCGCGAAGGGAAGAGGCGGCGACGTGTCGTCCGCTATGATTGCGGCGCCTTGGCGGCGGTTTACAGCAGCGCGTTATTCTTCTTCACTTTTTTCTTTCTGGGCGCGTTTCTCAAACCTCGCGTCCGTGAATCGCGCGCGCACAAAGAGACACACTGAGCGAAGAGGTTCGTCTAATAACGCCTGCCGCGCATCGGAGGCGGTTTCGCTCGGCTGGCCCGGGATAGGTTTCGGTTTTGAGTTGGGGGGAGAAACCCGGGGTCCACCGCCAGACTGGGCGCCGCGTACGAGCCGTCCAAAAGTAGCGGACGACGGGATGGCGGAGTTGGTCGGTGTGTGAGGGGGAGGGGGCACTGATGGAAAGAGGGAAAACGAGGGAAGAGTTTGGGCCTGGAATATATACAGTACACAGCGTTGGGAAGAAGCGGACCAAGGTTCCGATCCCGTTTGGTGGCTAGAAACACCGGCCTAACTATGCTGTAGCCCGCGAACGGGAACAACAACTGGAACACAGAAAGCGAAGGAAAAAAAAAATGCTGTACTCTCGCGGCCGGGACAATTCCACCCACGGTGGTCTATTTTTACGCCGTGCGAGTCCTCCTTCTCGGGGCACTATTTCTTTCTTCTTTGCGTTGTTCACTGTTTAGAAAACATGGCTTTCTCGAGTGGCTAAGGATTGCCGATGCTTAGTCTGTCTTCCCTCCCCTTCTCAGTTCATTCTTTTTTTTCTTAAGGAACAGACGCAGTGACTGCACAAAAAAAAAAGAAAGGGGGGGGGGCAAGGGTATTGTGCATTTCATTTCGGCTTCCTTCTTTTTTGGCACTCTCTATCGTTTGAAAGGAATATGCAACGTATCCATCATCGCTATGGAAGAAGGCCCTTTGCCGCGGCACGTAAATATAATCTCTCGGTCACCTCTGTCTACCGTGTGTACTCCGCGGAACACGGCGTCATCTGTTCCATTGGGAGGCTGACAAATAACTGTATCATGTCGTATGGCTATAAGAACTACATCAGCCATTTCGCACTATGAAGGTGTCTGACCGGTTAAGCTCTGGCTGTATATTTAGTTTGTTCAGTTCTACCTTGCTTTTTGGTTTTCGAAATTAGGATGTACCCTTCAAAAGTACTCAAGTTTTATTCAGTCTTGGGAACAAATGTAGCACGCATATTGTTCACTCAACTATTGACAAATTATTTTACTTATTTACCTTTCTCATTTATTTCTCACTTACTATTCGTTGTAGTTATTAGTACCGGAGCTGTTCCAAGTCCTCACTTTCATCACCGGGGGCCGTCGTTCATCACAGAATGTTGTGGTTTTTACCCTAAGAAAGTGGAATAACGACACCGCCCATATGTGTCACTCTTCCCACTACTCCCACAACTCCCCATATACTCCCGAAACTCACCGCTACGCCCACTACTGCTCCCGCCGCACTTCCCGTTTCATTCTCCCACTTCTTCCCTCGTCGTTCCCGCTTCATTCCCTGTTCGTCCCTCTTAATTCAACCCCACTGCACGCCACCGGAATCAATGTTTCGTCAGCCTCCACCGTGCGGAACGCGCTAAGTTGTTATGTAGATCTGGTCGCGAAAGGCTGGGCATGCATAAATTCTTGTGGTACATGCCTCTAATCTAAGCGACCGTTTACGAACTTTCAATATGTAGCTCACGCATATTTACGATCATTAGCAGCGGGAGTAGCCGTGGCACCAACAACTATACCAGATGAGCTCAATTTGGGTGGCTATGGTCGCCCTTTATTTAATGTAGTATAAAGGCTGTTCATGATGCCAGTATTTTTTTGTAGATTAAGTAACTTTTCGCGGAATTACAACTCGTGGTTGTATGCATCCTTGCTGAAGAATGAATTCCGAGAAGACGAGTTTGAATACACAAAATATAGTTCTGCCAATAATGAGCTGGAGAAAATACTAGCCCGATGGCGTTGATAGTCCAAGTGTACCGCTATAATAATAATAATAATAATAATAATAATAATAATAATAATAATAATAATAATAATAATAATAATAATAATAATAATAATAATAATAATAATAATAATAATAATAATAATAACATAATAATAATAAAGTTAGTCGAGCTCACACTTTGTCGTGCAAGGCATGTGACACTAGAGCTGGTGGGCCCCTACATGGCCCTGACTGGGCTAAGCTTTCTTCTGACGTCTTCCTTTGACACTTTTGCTTAGCTAAATTATATATGACTGAGTCTTTTGTAACGTGCATTCGCACGCCAGGGAAAAATTCTGCTTCTCCGCGGACTAAACGGTCACGTGACCAGTTCCATACGATTAGACCGTGGAAGCGTTGCGTGCACACAGCCGCTCACGTAATCCCCGTGCATACTACTCTCGTCTTTCACGCTTACGGAACACTTCACCTGCTTAAGTGCTTGGTATAAGAGGACATTGCACGATGGAACGCCGTTCGAAACGACGTTTGTGCGTGAGGCATTTAGATCCGTGGCGTGAGCGGAGGAGGCCGGACGGCGCGAGGGTGCGGAGTTCTCATGACGTGTGCGTCACGTGATGCGCCGTCCACTGCGAAAATTTCTTCTCCACCTGCTCGAGTGAATCCAACTTTAGGGGCCAAGCTCCCTATGGTCTAGCACAGTGCCGTGTCCCTCCGGCGTAGCCAGCACAACATATTCACAGACAGACAGACAGACAGACAGACAGACAGACAGACAGACAGACAGACAGACAGACAGACAGACAGACAGACAGACAGACAGACAGACAGACAGACAGACAGACAGACAGACAGACAGACAGACAGACAGACAGACAGACAGACAGACAGACTTATCATCATTCACTCCGTGAATAAACTGTGATTTTGGTTTTCTTTGGCTAACAGCAACGGCATGGTCTCGATGCCGTTTATTCAGTGGAGCCACCAGACACATACTTCGCACGAAGCAGATCCCCACAGTAAAAGGAGGAAGAAGAAACGCAGTGGATACTGTGCTCACACTTTTGTCTTTCGGTTTATTTCTATTCTTTTCTTTCACAGTCTATTTATTTACTTCCCTTTGTGCGCTCTCTTCCACTCTTGATTTCTCGCTTGCAGTTTCAATCTTGCCTCACCGCGGTAGTCTAGTGGCTAAAGTACTCGGCGGCGGACCCGCAGGTCGCGGGATCAAATCCCGGCTGCGGTGGCAGCAGTTCCGATGGAGGCAGAAATGTTGTAAGCCCGTGTGCTCAGATTTGGGTGCACGTTAAAGAACCCCAGGTGGTCTAAATTTCCGGAGCCCTACACTACGGCATCGCTCATAATCATATGGTGGTTTTTGGCACCTTAAACACCATAAATCAATCAGCAGTTTCAATCTTCTCTTTCGCTCACCTTGATTCTTTCTCTCTCTTTTTTCTGTCTTTTTTGTATTTGTTCCCATTTTCACTTTGTTTCTCTGCTGTGCCTTGCCCGCTCTTCCTCATTAGATTCTCTCCTCATCGCCCTGATATTTTCATTCGAACCCCTTGGAATACTGAACTCTCAACGCTCTGCTTCGATCTGCTAGCGTGCATATAGACTGGTTAAGCCCACCTTCGGAATGTGAGCACGCGGTTTCAAATCTGGCTTTATCATGGAATCGCTTTCGCCAAGAAGGGTATTTCACTCTCTTTGTACTACTCACTTTCTCGCTCGTCAGCGCTATTGCATCGAACAGCGGGCAAATAGTCTCATGTGGTCGGGGAGCGAAACAGGAGGCGAAAAGTAGGAAGAAAATAAGAACACAAATAGTGTGTGTACTGGTCGATCGTAGTATTAACTTCCGCTTTACGAGACACGACACACATCACAGCTCTGCCCTAAAAAAATTGACAGAACATCCATGGAGTGAATGATCGAGAGTGGGGCGAAGCATTCGTCCGTCCATTCGTTCTTGCTTCCGTCCGTCCATGCGTCCGTCTGTGTGATCGTCCATGCGTCCATCCGCCCGTCCGTGCGTGCGTCTGTTCGTGCGTCCGTCCCTGCGTTCGTCCATGCATCCGCCTTTGCGTCCGTTCATGCGTCCATCCATGCATCTGTCTGTGTGTCCATTTGTACATCTATTCAACACTACAAGTACCACCATCTCGCATCTTTTCATCATATATTCCTCATATAGAAGCACCGTCATCCAGCGGACATTCCAAGGACTAATAGAGAGGTGGCCCATGCACACTTTCTTATGGCTTGCGCTTCGTATCTACTTCCCACCTTTAACCACCTCGAGTTCATTCGTATTATATACTAGTTCATTGTATTCATGGCACTGCGGCTCAACGCTCGCTAAACCTTTCTAAAACTAAGGTGGTAACACCCAGCGAGTATAACATAGCAACCCTTTCTTGTCAGATAGTGCTCAATGTACATGCCATTGGCTGCTAATGGGGATCGCAGCGTGCGCGTTAACTAAAGGCCGAATGCTCCTGTCTCTCATTCTCCATTAGCAGCCATTGACATGTACGTTGAGCAATATTTTTCTATTGTTCAACAACACACAGGAGAAATCTCGCGCCAGCACCACCTTGGAAATCAAAATGTTATACTTGTTACATACTACAACAGCTACGAGGGACGAACGCGTGCCGTTATAAGGAACTTCGCCCCTAAAAAAATCCCAGAGTATCTTATGAGTTTGTCTAAGTAAACTGGAAGTGAAGGCTATCTTCCTTTTTTTTATGAGGCAATTCATCTGATAGATTTCGCGCGTAACGTTGCCTTGTGCGCTGCCTCTAGGATCGTAGAGATGGCAAGCTTTCTAGGCCCAACCTGGTTTTAAGCGATAGCGTTAAAGAGCTCGTTTCGCTGAAATATCGGCGTAGATGTGAATGTCAATGTCGACATTGTTGATGGTAAGCTATAGCTCTGCGTTGTCTGCCTATATAAAAATAAGAATAATCAGGGTGAACAGTGCAAGTGAATATAAGAATAAGGCATTCGCGAGCACGTGGTCTCTAGATCTTGATTCGCAGATGATAGGTACTCCTGATAAGCTTCAGTCACTCCAAGTATAATTTGCGCGGAAACAAGTTATAATGCCCACGTTAACTATCTTTGCAAGACATTTTTCTCACTTGTGAATGTTTTAAGGACTAAGGCCTCCCGAATGTTTTAATTTCCAGCTAACTATGCCAATTTTTGATAAGTTCATTCGCTCTCGGACCCGAATTCTGAAAACAATACATTCGCCACCCACGCTGGGCATTTTTTTGTACTTATCACCTATTCCTGGAAAGTGAAATTTTGTCAGGCGTTAAATCAGAAAGGCTGAACTTGCACCGTTTTCTTATCAACGACTACTTCTCTGGCAAAAACAGGAATCGGCTTCACTGATGCAGCATTTGGCTACCACCAACTTGATGCTTGGCATAAGCCCTGGGAAACAGATGGCAGCGACAGGGATACTGCACGAATGTTCTTTCATAATCGTAATATAATGTTAATAATCAATCAATTGTTCAATAATAATATTCAACTTCCCCGGGAACAATCGTAAGGACATTGTGCAGGCGCACAGAAGAGTAAAACAATAAAAATAAACAATACAATACAATCTAGAGAGAAAAAAAAACACATAAAAGGAAGGGAAACACACAGACAAAAATAAATCAGTGCAAAAGGGGAAGAAAAGAGTGATTTGATTGATGTGGGGGGTTTTACGTCCCAAGACTGCCATATTTTTATGAGAAACGCCGTAGTGGAGGGCTCCGGAAATTTCGAACACCTGGGGTTTTTTGACGTGCACCCTAATCTGAGCACACATTTCCGCCTCCGTCGAAAATGCAGCCGCAGCCGGGATTTGATCCCGCGACCTGTGGGTCAGCAGCCGAGTGACTTCGAATGGGAAGAAAAGACCAGACGAGAATCATGTAATGGTAGTGAAAAATAAAAGGGGAATGTACACGACTATGTGGACGGCTTCCTGAAATACGGAAAGGGAGAGAGAGAGAGAATAAATATTTATTATTAACAAATGCACACTGAGCCTTCTTTGGGTGGGGCCCTCAGTCCAGGGCTCCATTGCCTTGCGCGACCCTGCGAGCCCGCTGAACCAGCTGCTGCTGTTCCTGCCGGCGTAAGCTGAGCAGTGCAGACTCCCAAGAGGAAGGGGTGGGATTGGGAATGGGAGGCACGCCCTGTGGGGCAGAGCATTCCCACGTGGAGTGGTACACCGTCGGTACGGATCCATAGAAGGGGCAGTAGGAGGGGTAGAGAGTCGGATGAAAGCGATTTAGCATATAAAGGCAAGGAAATGAATTGGTCTGTAGTTGCCGCCAAGCGACAGCATCTGCTCTGTGAAGTGAAGGATGAGGGGGAGGATACGTATAACGGCTCTGTCGATAGTACTGCGGCGTAGCGTTGTAGTTTAGTGGTTCTGTCGATGCGTCGTCTGGATTGGACAGCTCTTCCAATGGAGCCCGGCCGGTCAGCTCTCGGGCAACCGCATGAACGCGTTCATTACCATGGAGAGAGGCGTGTCCAGGAGTCCAGACGATACGCACAGGACGTAATGCGGACGGTGAGACAGAAGAGAGGATATTGTGTGTATGTGCAGCCACAAGTCCTTGAGCGAAAGCACGGCAAGCAGCTTGTGAATCTGTTACAATATTGACAGGGGAGTCATGTGACAGTGTCGTAGCACGGAAAGGGAAGAATCTGTACATTGCGAAAAACTATGTTAAGACACTGCAAATGAGGCCTAAACAAAAACAATGACAGCGGGCTGTGAAAAACATCAAGATCACGAAAGTTTAGATTATATAGACTTTGTATTCTGTGAGCACTCAAAGAAGTTGGCACATACATGAAATGGTCGATTCTTTCTAGTTACCTTACGCAGAATTTGAAACTTTACACAACTGAGAAGCAAATGGCAGGATATCATACCGTAAATTAGTTTGTGAAGAAATAAGAGGTCAGAGAGAATTCATTTGCAGTGAGGTTATGGCAAAGACAACAATCTCGTAATGTTAAAATGGGATTCAGAGTCCTTCTATCAAAATTATGGTAGTGAATGCTTATGAATTTTCATTGATTGATATGTAGGGTATAACGTCCCAAAACCACCATATGGTTATGACGGATGCCGTACTGGAGGACTCCGGAAATTTTGACGATCTGGGGTTTTTTAACATGCGCCTAAATCTGAGCACATGGGCATAGAGCTTTATCGCCTCCATCGAAAATTCAACTGCAGCAGCCGGGATTTGATCCCGTGATCTGCGAGTCAGCCATGCATTTTTAACGACGATATTCCTTTTTGGGGACCTTCGACGCAAAAATTTTGGTCTGTCTGTTTGTACATTCGTCTTTTCTCCACTCTTAACGGCATCGAGTATTTGAAACGGCCAATCCCATTTCAGCGTGCACCAATGTTGCTCAAGGTTGAGCCTTCATACTTGTGCAATTGTCAATTAAAAATCAATTATTGTACATGTCTGGGGCACCATAACAACACGTATATATTCTGCATGTGCGTCTTTCAGTATAAAAGGCACACATAAGTAATTTAAAGGATCGTAGCGCTTCTCTCACTGCGCTGACCATGCAACGCTTGCGCGGAACGGGGAGTGTTTCCAACGCTTTGCTAAGACGAGACGATGGTGGCACCTACCCGTCGCCTTGCACTCCATACCTTATCCCTTCTGAGACGGGCGCGCACACTCGTCTTAGAGCCACGCGCTTTGTTTTCTAAGAAAACTGCCAGATGGCGCTTATGTCTCACGTGGGACATGACTTGATGCGCTCGTTCGCCTCCACTGCACGCTCGAGGCACTCTAACGCAGCGCATCCAGAATACCACTCATCGGTTTTCTTGCGCAGAACATCAAATGAGCGCCTTGTTCACTTTCTCCATACGCAAGATTGTCGTCTTTCGACTGCATTTGCAGAAACGTGCAGATACATGGCCAATTTTTTTTATACACGTTTAATGTTGTCACTGTCAAAATTAACGGTGAAATTTGAGATAAAATAAATAATAGTACAATATTGTCGCGGCACAACGCGAATAAAACACAGATACACCTTGGGATGGCGAAAGCAGCGTGTGCTCAACGGCTGAGCCACAAGATTGTCTTCTTCGGCCTCGAGAGAAGCTAGAGGCCCACTAAATGCCCCATCATCGTTATCGTCCACGTGTAGACACGCGTCATTTGCTCTCTCTCAAAGAGCATCGCCCCGATGCGCAGTCTGTAATGCAGTTTTTTTTTCTAAAGTAAAGTATCACGCAATCACTCGCTGACGTAAGGTTTCATGCGGACTACGTGAACGAGTTCAGGATGGTGCTGGCGACGTCTTGTACTATACGAACAGTCGGGAACAACTTCGTAAGTGACATCGCTCAGTCGTCGCACAACTAGGTACGGTCCAGAGTATCTTCTTAAGAGTTTTTCGGAAAGTCCTCGTTTTCGTACGGGCGTCCAAACCCATACTTTGTCGCCAGTTTGGTAGACGACTGTCCTGTGGTGAGCATTGTAGCAGCCTGCATCGTAGTTTTGCTGCTGGCTGATCCGTAAGCGTGCAAGTTGCCTAGCTTCTTCTGCGCGTTCCGTAAACGTGTCGGCGTCCGGGACGATGTCGTCGCCTTCGTGCGGTAACATTGCATCTAACATGGTTCGTACTTCCCGTCCACGAACGAGGCTGAAAGGTGTCATGCGGGTCGTTTCTTGCTTGGTCGTGTTCTATGCAAACGTTATGTAAGGCAAGATTGTATGCCAATTTTCGTGTTCGACGTCTACGTACATCGAAAGCATGTCTTTAATGGTTTTGTTTAGACGCTCTGTCAGCCCGTTCGTTTGCGGGTGGTATGCGGTGGTCCTACGATGCGTTGTTCCACTCAGCATCAAAACATGGTCCAAAAAAGCTGCTGTAAATGCGGTTCTTCTGTCTGTGATTACGACGGTTGGTGCACCATGCCTCAGTACAATATTCTCGATAAAGAATCTTGCCACCTCCACTGCGGTACCTCTCTGGATAGCCTTTGTCTCGGCATAACGGGTCAAATAATCCGTCGCGACGATAACCCATCGGTTTCCTGCAGTAGAAGTGGGGAGTGGGCTCAAAATGTCCATGCCGATGTGGTGGAATGGAGTTGCAGGAGGCCAGCTGGTTTAGTTGGCGGTGACTTGCGTTGCTGGCAGTCGAGACAGGTACGAACGCGGTGCTTCACGGCTGTGGTTAGTCTTGGCCAGTAATACCTTTGCTGTACCCTAGCCAACATTCTTGTGTAACCCAAGTGGCCAGGGGTAACCTCGTTGTGGCATGCTTTCAGTACTTCGGTGCCAAGGGCTGCTGGGACGACGAGTAGATAGGCAGATCCCGTCGACGAAAAGTTTCTTTTAAAGAGTACTCCGCCACGTAAACAAAATGATGACAACGCTCTTGCGAAAACTCTTGGCGGCTTCCGAGATCTGCCATCCAAGTAGGTAATTAAGCCAAGCAACTCAGCGTCGTCTCGTTGTTGCGGTGCAATGGTGGTCGTGTCGAGGACACCGAGAAATGATGTTCCCTCCTCCTCGGGTAGGGTTGCCGACTCAATGGGTGAACGGCACAAACAGTCGGCGTCCATATGTCGCTTCCCTGACTTATGTACGACTGCCATATCGAATTCCTGAAGCCTGAGACTCCAACGCGCTAATCGGCCGGTAGGGTCTTTAAGATTAGTTAACCAACACAGTGAGTGGTGGTCGCTAATTACTTTGAAGGGGCGGCCATATAAATACGGACGAAATTTTGTAACCACCCATACCACGGCGAGACATTCCTTCTCAGTCGTGGAGTAATTAGCCTCAGCGCGTGTTAACGCTCTGCTTGCGTAAGCGATTACCCTTTCTGTGCCCTCTTGCTGCTGCACAAGCACAGCTCCCAGACCAACATTGCTAGCATCGGTGTGAAGCATCGTAGGGGCTCTCTTGTCGAAGTGGGCAAGGACTGGGGGTGTTTGTAGTCGCTGGCGAAGATCGTTAAAAGCAGCTTCCTCTTCGTTATTCCACTCAAAGGTGATGTCTTCTCTCGTGAGGCGAGTTGGCGGCGATGCTATGCGTGCGAAGTCCGCGATAAATCGTCGATAATATGCGCAGAGGCCGAGAAAGCGCCTGACAGCCTTTTTATCGGTCGGCATAGGGAACTGTTCTACGGCTGCGATTTTTTCAGGATCGGGACGAACACCAGCATGACTGACGACATGACCGAGAAATCGCAGCTCTTCGTAGCAAAAGTGGCACTTGTCAGGCTTCAACGTCATGCCCGCGGACTGTATGACTCGGAAGACCACCTCCAGTCTTTCAAGGTACTCGTAAAAGGTCGCGGAAAACACTATGACGTCGTACAGATATACTAAGCATGTTTTCCACTTCAACCCAGAAAGCACGATATCCATGAGTCTTTGAAAGGTAGCAGGGGCTGAGCACAAACCGAATGGCAATACCTTAAATTCATATAACCCATCTTGTGTCACAAAAGCGGTTTTCTTGTGGTCTCTCGGGTCCACCTCGATTTGCCAATATTCACTCCGAAAGTCCATTGAAGAGAAGTATCGGGCATGTCGAAGTCTGTCGAGAGAGTCGTCTATACGCGGTAGTGTATATACGTCTTTCTTGGTCACCTGATTTAGCTTCCACTAATCCACACAGAAGCGCAGGCTGCCGTCCTTTTTCTTAACGAGGACTAAAGGCGACGCCCAGGGGCTCTGTGAAGGCTAAATGATGTCATCTTCAAGCATTCTGTCTACCTGCTGTTGTATCGCTTCACGTTCTTGTGGAGCAACACCATAAGGGTTCTGGTGAATAGGTCTCGCCGTTTCCTCGGTAATTATTCGATGCCTGAACAGAGGCGTGTGGCCAACTCTTGATGTTGTTGAAAAGCCGTCTTGAAATTTGGCCAGTAGCTCAAGGAGTCTGCGTCGGTCGTCTTTCGGCAAAGTAATGCTAACGTCCAGAACAGGCGCTGAATCAAGATTTAGCGACTCATCGACTACCGCCAAGCAGCCTTCGGCATCTACGACATCGTCGAAGTAAGCGACAGCCGTACCTTTAGGAAGGTGCCGGCACTCAGCACTTCAATTGGTCAGCAGCAAGTCCGTGCGTCCAGCAGCAACTCTGACGATACCTCGTGTGACAGAAATACTGTGGGTGAAGAGCAGCGAGCTTATTCGGTCTGCAACTCCTTCGGCGTCAAACTGAGCAGCGGCGGCCACAGAAACAAGCATGCATGACTTCGGAGGGAGAACCACATCGTCATCAGTAAGACGCAGTTGGTTTGGTCGCACCTCTGAAGAATCGGGTAAGCCCGAACTGTTGCAAAATGCAATCAAGCTCTCTGGTATGTTGATGATGGCACCATATTTCCGTAAAAAGTCCATTCCAAGAATTACGTCTCTGCAGCATGCGGCGATAACGACGAACGACGCAGTGAAAGGAGAACCTCCGATGTCAATTCTTGCGGTACATCTTCCCGAGGGCATCAATAACTGGCCTCCCGCTGTTCTTATATGAGGGCCCGTCCACGGCGCCTTCACTTTTTTGAGGCTGTCGGCGAACCTGACTGATAATGGAAAAGTCGGCACCAGTGTCGACTAAAGCTGGTACTTTCTGGCCGTCAAGAAGAACACTAAGGTCAGCAGTAACAATTACATCGTTTTCACGGCTTATCGGCTGTATGACGTCATGCTGTGGGGGCTTCTTGTCGTCATCTTTATGACCTGCAACCTTGCCTCCGGAGGTCGCCACTCTCGGTTTCCCCGGTGCGGGCTAGGTGACCTTCTTGTATTAAGGTCCGCGTAGGTGCGGCGGTGCGACAAAGGCGAACGCGCGGGGGACGGAGAGCGGGATCGACGTCTCGGACCAGGAGGGTTAGCAGGCATTGCCTCCTCTGCAGTGGTAGAGCCATCCTGAAAGTGAGGAACAGGCTCCACAGAAAGAGGTGTCGTCACGGCATGTCAACCGTCAAACCAAGGTCGATGAGGGCGGAACGAATCACCTCGATGCCAGCAATGACGGGCAATACGTCCTGCACCTCCACAGTGAAAGCATAGTGGACGTCTGTCCACTGTGCGCCATGCATCTGTTTTCCGGGTCGGTGGACGCGTCGATGCCCGTGGGGTGGCTGTGGACGGCTGGTTGTATGGCTGTAGCGTGGGTGGTTGATGCAGTGTCTGCTCTTGCGGCGGATACGAAGGGGCTATCGGCAGCTGGTGGTATAGCGTCGGCATAGCGGGTAGTGGACGTCGGAGAGCGGCAGCGTAGCTCATAGGACGCTGCTGAGCATCAGGACTAGCCTAGACAACGCTTGGTGGATTTCGTCGCGTACGACTTCAGCGACCGACGCGATAGGATTTTCAGCAACCGGATTCCGCAACCTCTGCAGTTCTCTGCGAACTATCTCCTTAATCAACTCTCGTAAGAATGTCTGATTCTCAGATGTCATGGCGTTATCGTTGATTGGGACATTGCAGGACAAGCGGTCATATTTCCTGCAGCGTTGATGAAGCGCCCGCTCGATAGCCGTAGCTTGCTTAATGAAGTCAACCACAGTACTTGGAGGGTTGCGCAGTAGCCCGGCGAAAAGCTGTTCCTTGACACCGCGCATGAGGTAACTCAACTTTTTATCTTCCGTCATGTGCGGGTTAGCTCGTTGAAAGAGACGAGTCATGTCCTCGGCAAACATTGCAACGGTTTCGTCGGGGTTTTGAACCCGTAGCTCCAATAACTGCTGCGCACGGTCCCTTCTATCGATATTGGCGAAGGTATCGACGAACTTCTGTCGAAAGTCGGGCCAAGCTGACAGATTGCCTTCTCTATTCCCATACCAAGTACGAGCACCGTCGTCAAGGTAGAAATAGGCGCGTGAAAGCTTTTGCTGCTCCAACCACTGATTTAAGTTGGCAACACACTCGTAGTGGTCCAGCCAGTCGTGAACGTCTTCATGGGCACCGCCACTAAAGCGATCGGGAACGAGGTGTTGAAAGAGGGTCACTTGAGGTAGGTGCATTGGAAAGCTTCCTTGTGGAACCTGTTGCGGGCTTCAGTTGGCCATTGGTTGAGGTGTGCGGTGCCTAGCAGAATCCGGCGAGTGAGTCAGCTCTGGCACGAGGCCTCGCAACCGTCGACCGGAGCGATGCACCGGTGTTTCTACAGGTTACAATGCGTCTGGACTCGATGAACGGCTACCAGCGGGCGTGTGGAGCATCATACAGGGTTGCGGTCCAGCACCTCCACCAGTGTCGCGGTACAACGCGAATAAAACACAGATACACCTTGGGACGACGAAAGCAGCGTGTGCTCAACAGCTGAGCCACAAGATCGTCTTCTTCGGCCTCGAGAGAAGCTAGAGGCCCACTACCTCGTGCCCACTAAATGCCCCATCATCGTTATGGTCAACATGTAGACACGCGTCAATATTGTCACGCAGCAAAGGACGACGCAGTTGTCTATAAGGAAAACAAGTTTATTGGAGCGAACTTGTGCTCCCCTAACAACTGAAAGAATACACAGACGGCGAAGCAGCGGTCGGCAAAACGACGTGCACGCCAGTGAGCGTCGGCGATCGAATGTCGCGGCATCGGCTGTGAGGGAATTTATATCCCTCGGCGCGAGGGTTTCTCGAATAGTCGATTTGATTGATATGTGGGGTTTAACGTCCCAAAACCACTCTATGATTATGAGAGACGCCGTAGTGGAGGGCTCCGGAAATTTAGACCACCTGGGGTTCTTTAACGTGCACCCAAATCTGAGCACACGGGCCTACA
Organism: Rhipicephalus annulatus; assembly: GCA_013436015.1. NCBI lineage: Eukaryota > Metazoa > Arthropoda > Arachnida > Ixodida > Ixodidae > Rhipicephalus > Rhipicephalus annulatus. Next base: position 355,439 of record WOVY01000006.1, read on the forward strand.
ACATTTCCGCCTCCATCGGAAATGCAGCCGCCGCAGCCGGGATTCGAACCCGCGCCCTGCGGGTCAGCAGCCGAGTGCCTTAGCCACTAGACCACCGCGGCGGGGCTTCTCGAATAGTCGAATTGTATCGAGAACGCTGTGATAGCGTTTGTTCGAAACGCTGTTTGTTCGGAACGCTCAAAACGCTGTTCGATAGCGTTTGTTCGAAACGCTGTGAAAACAGTGATAGCACAGGCCAGCGCAGCCAGGCCGAAAAAACAAAACACAAATAAACAAACCCAATGAAAGGTTCGCGGCATTAACCCCTCCCCCTTTAAGAGTGCATCGACCCGATGCTAACATAAGGGACAGTCCAAACGAATTAAAATAAAAGTTCGTCACCGTCCGTAGAAAGGTTTTAAGCGAACCACATGGACGACTTCGGGCCGCGTGCGTCGTCGGGATGTACGGGAGTCACCATCGGGGATAACTTCGTACGTTAGTTCGCCAACACGTCGTAGAATCCGGTAGGGTCTGAAATAGCGTCGTAGAAGTTTCGCACTGAGTCCACGTCGTCGAATGGGAGTCCAAACCCACACACGATCTCCAGGATGGTACTCGTCGTCTCGGCGTCGGAGATTGTAGCGTCAGGCATCCACCAGTTGCTGGTTCGTTATACGAACTAAAGCGAGCTGGCGGGCCCGCCTCCACACGTTGGAGGTATCCTTGGACGTCGGCGTTGAGGTTGTCGTCTTCTACGTGCGGGAGCATGGCGTCGAGCATCGTAGTCGGCTGTCTTCCGTAGACGAGCTCGAATGGTGTCATCTGCGTGGTTTCTTGAATAGCCGTGTTGTACGCAAACGTGACGTACGGGAGGACTTCGTCGCACGTCTTATGTTAAATGTCGACGTACATAGACAGCATATCCGCGATTGTCTTATTCAGCCGTTCCGTTAGTCCGTTCGTTTGGGGTGGTACGCCGTCGTTCTTCGGTGATCCGTGTTGCTGTAGCATGAGATTCCTTGCATGAGCTCCGCAGTGAAGGTCGTTCCGCGGTCCGTGATTAGGACCTTAGGGGCTTCATGTCGCAGCACAACTTGGCTAATAAAGAACTTTGCAACTTCTTGTGCAGTTCCCCTCGGAAGAGCGGTGGTCTCTGCGTAGCGCGTCATGTAGTCTGTTGCCACGACAATCCATTTGTTCGCGGATCGGGATGTAGGAAACGGGCCCAGAAGGTCCATTCCGATCTGTTGGAAGGGCCTCGTTGGGACAGCGATCGGCTGCAGAAGTCCGGCAGGTCTCGTTGGTGGTGTTTTTCGTCGCTGGCAGTCACGGCAGCTCCGGACGTAGTGAGTGACATCGGATGACATCGAAGTATTCCGCCTTGATTTTTGTAATCGTGCGAGCTGTTCCGAGATGTCCGAAAGACGGGTCGTCGTGGCACGCTTTCAAAATTTCGTCACGAAGGTCTGCGGGATTGACAAGTAGATATTTTGTTCTCGTTCCGGGGTTGAAATTCTTCTTCACTAGGATGGAGTTTTTGAGGCTGAACGCTGGTAAGTTGCGCTTGAACGCCCTAGGCACGGCGGCGTTGCGTCCTTAGAGGTAGTCGATCATAGCGCGGAGGTCAGGGTCGGCAAGCTGCTGGGTGGCTAGGTCGCTCTCTGTCATGACTCCGAAGAACGCGCTGTCTTCATCGGGGTTCTGTGGTGGTGGGTCGAGGGGGTGCGGGACAGGTAGTCGGCGTCGGAGTGTTTCCTGCCGGATTTGTAGAATATTGTAACGTCGAACTCTTGCAGGCGCAGGCTCCACCGCCCAAAACGGCCAGAGGGGTTCTTCAAATTGGCGAGCCAACACAGCGCATGATGGTCTGTGACAACCTTAAACGGTCTACCATAGACGTATGAGCGAAATTTTGAAATGGCCCATATGATAGCCAGGCACTCTTTCTCGGAGGCAGAGTAGTTACTCTCCTCCTTCGACAGACCACGGCTGGCATAGGCGATTACCTTTTCGTAACCGCTTTGCTTTTGGACGAGGACGGAACCCAAACCGATATCACTGGCGTCTGTGTGCATTTCCGTTTCGGCGTTTTCGTCGAAATGAGCGAGCACGGGCGGGTTTTGCAGGTGATGTTGCAGCTCGCAGAATGTCTTTTCTTGGTCGTTTTCCCAGCTGAAAGGGGTGCTTTCTTTCGTCAGGCGCGTGAGTGGCTCTGCAACGCGTGCAAAGTTTGCGACGAAGCGCCGGTAGTATGCGCACAGTCCGAGAAATCTTCGCACACCCTTCTTATCTTTCGGCCTTGGGAAGTTCGCAATGGCTGATGTTTTTGCCGGGTCAGCTAGGACTCCCGCGGCGTTCATGACGTGACCCAAGAACTTGAGTTCCTCGTATGCGAAACGGCACTTCTCAGGCTTAAGCGTGAAACCCGATGTACGAATGGCCTCGAGTACAGATTCCAACCTTGTGAGGTGTTCTTCGAAAGTCCGGGCGAATACGACAACGTCGTCGAGGTATACGAGGCAAGTGTGCCACTTCAGGCCTGCTAGCACAGTGTCCATGACTCTCTGAAACGTTGCGGGCGCCGTGCACAGCCCAAACGGCATCACCTTGAACTCGTATAGACTGTCCGGGGTTATAAATGCAGTCTTTTCTCGGTCTCTCTCATCCACTTTGATTTGCCAGTAGCCGGTCTTCAGATCCATTGATGAGAAGTACTTGGCGTGGCAGAGGTGGTCGAGGGCGTCGTTGATTCGTGGCAGGGGGTACACGTCCTTTTCGGTGATTTTGTTTAGTCTCCGGTAGTCAACGCAGAATCTTAAAGTGCCATCTTTTTTCTTCATGAGTACAACCGGCGCAGCCCAGGGACTTTTCGATGGCTGTATTATGTAGTCGCTGAGCATGTTATCTACTTTAGTCCGGATGGCCTCACGCTCGTGTAAAGAAACGCGGTACAGTGACTGTCTGGTAAGGCGGGCTCCATCTTCGGTTATTATCCGGTGCTTCATCAAAGGTGTCTGACGTAACTTCAAGTTCGAGGAAAAACACTCGCTGTAGCGACGGAGCAACTACAGCAATCTGTCCTGATTTTCTTGCGACAGCGCCGGGTTCACGTCGAAAGGATGTGGCAGCCTGGAAGCATCAGCGCGTGCGCGTTCAAAGGTGGCGACCGCGATCACTTGACTCGCTTCTTGCGTTTCTTTGAGGAACGCAATCGCAGCGCCCTTGTTCAGATGCTGGTACTCCTCGGTGAAATTGGTGACCAAAACGTGGGATCTGCGTCGCTTAAACCGCGCAATGCCTCTTGCGACAGACACACCGCGGTCTAGAAGCAACCTTTGGTCAGTCTCCACGATAGCGTCGACGTCAGGAGCAGCACCTTCACAATAGACGGCGATCATCAAGCTTGCGCGGGGTGGCAGGGCGACGTGATCGTCGGCGATCCTTACAGCAGCACGGTGTCCGAGGTTCGGCTGCGGCGCCGTGGAGTGATCGGAAGAAAACGTTATCGACCTGGTCTGCAGATCAATTATTGCGCGATTGTCCATCAAAAAGTCCATTCCGAGAATTACGTCGCGGGAGCAGTTAGGCAAAATGACGAACTCTGCAGGGTACGTAGTGCCGTCTATGGTGACGTGCTATGTGCACATTCCACTTGGGGTTACGAGGTGGCCTCCTGCTGTGCGTATGTGCGACCGTCCCATCTGGTCGTAACTTTCTTTAGCTTGGACGCGAATGACCCGCTCATGACCGAGTAGTCGGCTCCCGTGTCGATGAGGGCGACTACTTCAAGGCCATCGATGGACAACTGGACGTCGGATGCCACTTTCCTCGAATTTCGGGTGCGTCGGGGCGTCGTATCGCGGCTTGCGCGTGTTGATGGTCGGGCACTATGCGTCGTTATCGTCGTCTTCTCAGCGGCAGGCTTCGTCATTTCGGGTACGCGTCGCGCAGCGTAGCTGTCCTCGTTTTCGGGTGTCTCGTCAGGGTGTCGTCGGGTCGTCGGGACGAGGGCATGTCGTGAATCACGGTCTTGCGTCGTTGGAGGGTTCTCATTTTTTCGCCGTTGGGCAACTTAACCTCCAGAAGTTGCTGCTTTTAGTTTCCCCCTCGTGGGCTGAGGGACCGTCCACGGGCGAAGTCTGCATTGCTGCGACGGTTGCGGGATTGGTACGGGTCGGGCGACGGCGAACGGTTGAAACGGGATGGTCCACGGCTGGTGTTCGACAGGTATTCTTCGATCTCAAATGGGCGCTGGCCGGCTCGCGGGCGGGGTGCGTCGACGGAGAACGCACGCAAACCCAGCCTCTTGTACGGGCAGTGGCGGTAGACGTGGTCGGCCTCTCCGCAGTGGTAGCACAGTGGACGATTATCTGGCGTTCGCCACACCTGGGTCTTCCTGGGCGCCTGGTTTCGGGTTACAGGGGGTCGGGTGGGCGACATTGGGGGGCGGTACGGCGGGGCCTCTTGATAACGGGTTGGGACGGGTCGGCGTCGACGAGCAGCAGTGGAGTAGGTCATCGCTTGTGGTTCGTAAGATGCTTCCGACGGCGTGGAATTCCCCAGTGCTTGCTGAACCTCCTCGCCGACGGCGTCAGTGAGGGAGGCGACTTGGGGCTGCGGCGTTGCTGGGAACAATTTCCTCAGTTCCTCGCAAACGACGGCGCGGATGATCTCCCGCAAGTCTTCCGTCGCCAATCCAGGGGCGTTTACCGGGTTCACCGAAAGGGTGTTGAGTGGTCTATCGTATTGCCGCGAACGCATATCCAAGGTCCTCTCGATCATCGAAGCCTCGGTGACGAACTCAGCGACGGTCTTAGGGGAGTTGCGGATGAGTCCAGCGAAAAGCTCTTGTTTAACTCCCCGCATCAGAAAGCGCACCTTCTTCTCTTCTGCCATTTCGGGGTCAGCTCTCCGGAACAGCATCTTCATCTCCTCAGCGAACAGTACAACACCTTCGTTAGGGTGTTGCATTCGCGTCTCCAACAAAAGGGCGGCTCGTTCTTTCCGCACAACCGTAGCGAATGTTTTGAGGAATTCGCTCTTAAAGACAGTCCAGTCGGTTATGGAGCCTTCATGGTTCTCAAACCACGTTCGAGCTACATCCTCCAAATAGAAGAAGACATGACGAAACCTTTCTACGTCATCCCACCTGTTAAAGATGCGGATGCGCTCCCGCTTCTCCAGCCACTCTTCCGGGTCTTCACCAGGAGATCCTCGGAATTATGGGGGCTCACGAGGTTGTTGCAGAACGACGGGAGGGTCGGTAGCGCTGGTCATGGTGCTTGCGTTGATCATCGTGGTTTTTACGTCTTCTTTCCTCTTTTTATCCGGGAGCAGTCCAAACTCTGGCTGAAGGCCTTCCTGTTGGCAGCTGACACGAGTTGGGCGTGCTTGTCGTGTTGGGCATGCTTTTCGGCTTGGCAATGGCTTAGGGTTCATGTACCCCGTACCTCCACCAGATGTCACGCAGCAAAGGACGACGCAGCTGTCTATAAGGAAAACAAGTTTATAGGAGCGAACTTGTGCTCCTCTAACAACTGAAAGAATACACAGACGGCGAAGCAGCGGTCGGCAAAACGACGTGCATGCTAGTGAGCGTCGGCGATCGAATGTAGCGGCATCGGCTGTGCGGGAATTTATATCCCTCGGTGCGAGGGTTTCTCGAATAGTCGAATCGTATCGAGAACGCTGTGATAGCGTTTGTTCGAAACGCTGTGAAAACAGTGATAGCACAGGCCGGCGCAGCCAGGCCGAAAAAACAAAACACAAATAAACAAACCCAATACATGGTTCGCGGCAATATAATAGTATACTATATGAACTTTTTACCTCCAAAAACAACGGTATGATTTTGAGGGAGACTCTAGAAGAGGGCTCCAAAAATTTTGGACATCTGGCGTTCTGAAACGTGCACTGTCATTGCCCAGTACACGCGCCTGTAGCATATCGCGTCCACCCCCGCAGCCGGGGTCGAAACCGCGGCTTTTGGATCAGTAGCACATCCCCGTAACTGCAGTAACACCTGGGTGGATATAGAGGGTGCTATAGACGATTGACTACTGTGGCCTAATTGCCAGGAGCGTGGGGAGAGCGTGTTTAACGTCATCAACAATATATCGAGGGTTTTTTGAATGTTCACTGCTCAGCGATAAAAGTGCGATACCCTGAATGCGTCTCAAAAAAAGAAATGAACATGGGCCAGGAACGCAGCGTGTAGTCCGGATAACCGCTGGTCATTAACGCTAACTGACTGGATTTTCAGAGAAAGGAAGCACTCGAGGGTGATACAGAATATTAGGTAGACAGTTCAGATTACGAAGTTCGCAGCTATAACGTGGAAGAATAAAGCACAAGACAGGGTTGATTGCTGGCCCATGAGAGAGGACATTGCTTTATGGAGCAGTGTTGACGCTGGTGGCTACTTTTCACCAATTGGCAAATTTTACAGGCCCGTGGCGATCTAAAATTATCATTTGACACATGAATAATTTTTGGTGATTTTCATATTAGGTCTCAATGGTATTATGCATACTCAGTGTCTTCAAAAGACTATATTCCGTGTCTTCAAAACAACTCAGCAACAATGTATTTTTTTAAGTTTTTCGTAGTTCTAGGCCCACCAGTGGAAGACGCACTTTACACGCAATCCAGCATGTCTGTCCTGCTTCTCGAGTGTATCTCACCTATGCACGTAGACCCTTGAGACAATGACACCATGATACGTCCGCATCCCAGCAGAAGTTTGGTCAGCGGAATGCCTTGCGTGCCACGAGGTGGTCACTAACCAATTTTAAAGATATAGTCTTTCTTGGTGAGCTTGGACGGACAAAGTTTGGTCTGTCTGTCTGTCTGTCTGTCTGTCTGTCTGTCTGTCTGTCTGTCTGTCTGTCTGTCTGTCTGTCTGTCTGTCTGTCTGTCTGTCTGTCTGTACATTTGGCCGTTTGTCTGTCCTTAACGATACCCCACACGACCGACGTCATCCACAGCGCCCAACAATAATGCTCGTGGTTCAGCGTTTATATTTGTGCGATTGTCAATTAAAAGTAATAATTGCGCATTATTGAGGCACTCTAACAAGACGTCAATATTCTATATGTGTGAATTTTTACAAGAAAAAGCATACATAAGTAATTCTAAGGACCATAGCATTTATGACGCTGCACTGACAATGCAACGTTTGCACGAAGAGGTAACTGTTTCTAACGATTTTCTAAGACTAGAGTAACTATATTCGCAACTCAAATAAACATGAGGCTCGAGGCACTCTAACGCAGCACCTCCAGAATACCATTCACCGATTTTTTTGCGCAGAACATCACGTTTTGCTTAGGGACGGCTTACTGTTCTCCCATAGTTGAGCACCTAGTGCTCCAAATCATTAACCACTTTTTCTAAACACACAGAACATCAAACAAACATATTGTTCACTCTCTCCAGAGGCAAGAATATTGCCTTTACATCGTTTGCAGTGTAACATGCTGAACCGGGGCCAATTTCTTTAGGTTCTTCAAGAGCTTCATGAAGTGGCTTTGTGGCGATTATGCCGCGTGTTCCAACCACAGCTTCATCTATCGTCAATAGCTTGTCGACTTTTTCACTGGTGCAGTACCCGCTAATTTGTTATGCAGAGTTCAAGTTTGTTATTACAGTGAAAGCTCTTATCAGATCAGAACTCGGGTCTCGCACGTCGCCGTAGTTATGAGCCGCTGCCGTCGGTGTCCCTAACCACATCGCACGAAATTAGAAAATAAAAACGCAGTACGAATGACACACACATGGAAGTGGACAAAGTCTCGTTTGCGGACGCCACTGCCTATCACAACAACCAAGCCTTCACCGTGGTATCATCCGCGCAGCAGACTTAACTCTGCCACAGTCCTCTCCCGAAACCCCGAAGTAGCGGAACGAATAGCTATAGCTATAGCTATGCTCGACAGCAAACGGGAATTCATCTACAGCGACTCCAGGCCGGCCATCCAAGCATTCGAACACGGAGTCATCTCCGACCAGGCGCTACGTATCCTGCGCAAAGCAGACCCGAGTGCCCTGAAGCACCATACTGTCATCTGGTTCCCCGCCCATCTTGGCCAGGTGCCGGGTGCCCTATCCAACCTCAACGAGATCGCCCATGATGCAGCGCGCGCACTTACCGACCGCACCACCACAGGGTAACCCCATCTTACTGGGTTAGGCACCAATCGGGATGCAGCAATTACGCACAATGAAATAACAAAGCACTTTTACCTAGAACGCCGCATTTTCTACCCCCACATCCGAAGTTTAACAGACCGCAGGCATTATTCTTACGCCTATTACAGACACAGACGTACCCAAACCTTGCCACGATTCACGTTTATTATCCTCATGAATACCCCAGCGGCACATGCCCATCATGTGGACACACAGCGACACTCGCACACATGCTCTGGGAGTGTAGAAAAACTCGTCCCGACGCTACCTCAAGCAAGTGGGAGAGGTCCCTCAGGAGCTCACTTCTCGCCGACCAGCAATGGGCCGTCCAGCAGGCCCACGAAGCAGCCGTCAGGTACTCCCTGTCGGTCCCTAACGTGGGAGACTCCCGCTACTCGCTAAGCACGTCCTGCAGGACTAAAATAAAGTTTTTTCATTCCATTTCATACGAATGACACAGTGGGGCTCGAACCCGGGTCCACTGGGAGCCAGCCCAGTATTCCACCTATGAGCTACGCTGATGCTTGTGACTTGTTGGCAAACTTGCTTTAGGCAGGCTTGATGTCAGAAAAGCAATCGTGTTAGTACGACTAATAAAACGTTTTAAAACAGCAAACGAACAACCAGTCGTCGCACAATACGAATAGCCGAAAGAGTGGGCCTTCCGATGCTCCAACCCATTATAAAAGCTTGTTACTGTTCCCCTACTAAGTGTGGCACATACCCACTGCAGCCTTAATTCCTCGTCGTCGTCAGCCACTGCATGAACAATTGGCGCAAAATTCTTTGCATGTGTTTTGCGGATACCCCACTTTTCAGAATAATGACGAAAGATAGCATAGCGAATGCTAGCCTAGTACCCAAAAGGTTATTATTAATGCCCTAGTGGGCATCAAGCAAGTGTGCTTGCAGCAGTTACTCAATGAGTTTTCCAAAAAGGCTCTGAGAAGCCGCTCTTCTAGCTTTCGCTGTGACTATGCTGCGCCTTCCACGCAGGCCTGGCGTCTTCGACACACACTTTTCGGGCCCGCCAACAGCTTGGATTTTTCGGGTATCCTTCAGAACCTGCTCTGAGGCGAATGTCTATTTTAAGCATCACTGCACAGAAAAGCGTGGTGCGGGAATCGCTACGATTACATATTACTTCCGAATTTCTTTCTGTTGTTTTGTGATTAAGTTGGTGTATTATCTAACACACAATTCCGCTGCAATGAATTATTCTAGATCTACAGGAAGGCTGCGCACGCCGTTCTTCTCTTACTGCAGTGACTGCTTCACCCTGTATTTGCTGCAACGGAAACCATCACAATCTTTCGTTACGAGGCGCTAGCATTCCGGAACACTGTTTGTGCATGCATGTCTTTTCTGAGCACTGATGAGGAAGTGAGGAATGCGAATAGCATTGAAAAAGCCTCACTATTATTTAGGAGCGAAGTATGGTACTGTACTCCGCGGGATTATTCATAATTAGCAATTTTCGTTACTAAGCATGCGGGAATCGGAGACGCTCTTCGCGAAATTTGAAGAGAAATGACGGCAGTTGGCGACTTTTTACTCATAGTTTGGCAAATCTTACTCGAAAGTCAGAGACAATCCTGCTACAGTAGATGTAGTTAGGCTGCTGCTACTGCTGATGATGATAACGATGTTGATGACTCTGAACGTGTGTCTGCTGGCAGTGAGGGTAACAGTGAGAGCACGCGGTTATGTGACGCATGGTGATGGCCTCTCGTATACCTTCGTTCAGTGTGTGGTTCTTGGTAAATCGTGCGGAGTGATGCAGTTTCTAGCACACTAGCTCTCGCCAGCTCTAGCGGATTCGCATCGTGCGGCTCATGAGTGCAGCTTTGATGATGAGGCAAGCCGCACTTCAGCTGCGCCACCAAGAACCACGGACTGAAAGGTGTTCCACCAGATCCAGTTATCTTGCATCACAAACACTTCTACCATCTCTACCACCACTGTCTTCCTTGGTCACTTTGACGCAGAAGCAGATAACGGAACTGCACACTGATGCTAGCGATTTTGGTCTTCGAGCTATTCTCGGGTGGTGTCAAGGTGGCGTCGAACGCGCTAAGGCCTATTGATGGCCGCGCACTGTCTTCTGCCGAGAAGAACTATTCAAGTACTGAAAAGGAATGCCTGGCCGTCTTATGGGCTATTACAAAGTTCCGGCCATACTTGTATGGACGGCCCTTCCGAATTGTCAGTGACCACCTATCTCCCTGCTGGTTGGCGGATCTCGGAGATCCTTCGGGTCACCTTGCAAGAGGCAGCCTTCAGCTGCAGCAATTTGACTTGACAATCGTGTACCGATCTCGCCTGAAACACGGCGACGCCGACTGCTTTTTTCGTGGCCCGTTTGGATCACTCCAAAGGATTCTGACGAAGACTGCAGTTTTCTTTCTACTCTAGCATATTCTAATGTGGTCCAACAGCAACGCCAAAACCCAGAACTGCAATCACTAATCGAATACTTTGAAGGACGTCGCCCACAATCTTTCCGTCAGTTTTCTCGTGACTTGTCATGTTTTTGTCTACGCGACGACGTCCTTTACAAGCGCAACTTTAATACCACGCAAACCATTTACCTGCAAGTAGTTCCTGCTCCTCTCCACGACGACGTTTTACCTGTGTTCCACGACGAGCCATCGTACGGGCATTTTGGCTTCGCATGCACCTTGGCGAAGATTTAACATAACTACTATTGGCGGAAACTCGCAAAAACCATGAAGCAGTACGTCAAAATTTTACTGCTGGCCAACGCGGCAAAGTTCCCGCTGTAAAAGCAGCCGGTCTCCTTCAGCCTGTCTGACCTCCACAGGCACCTTTCGAACAGGTCGGCATGGATTTGCTCGGGCTGTTTCCCAAGTCTACAGCTAACAGCCACTGAATTGTTGTCGCTGCTGACTGTTTGACTAGATGCTGTGAAACCCAAGCAGTTCAGTGAGCTACTTTTTTGATGTGGCCAATTTCTTCGTCAAAAACATCGTTCTCCGCCACGGTGTCCCAGCTGTTGTCATCACATATCGCGGTACAGCCATCACGGCGCAGTTACTCTGTGCTATCTTTCAGCTGAGTGGTATACCACACACCGAACAGCAACATCATACCACCCAATGGTTAACCAAGCACCTCTACAAAACGATCGCAAATATTCTTTCGATGTATGTAGCCTCGGATCACAAGAATCGGAACAAAGTTTTCCTATATGTAACATTTGCGAAACCACCAGATTTGCACCTTCCAGACTTGTTTACAGCCGCGATGTCACCACAATGCTTGACGTAATGCTCTTGCCAACTCCGTCAGCCACCACCTCTCCGGATACAAACGTCTTCGTTCAACGCGCTGATGCAGCACGAAATTCTGCGCGCCAACGCATTTTGTCTCGTCAATACCAAGATGCTCGCCGATACAACAGTCATCACAGAGCGGTGGCCTACAAGGCGGGTGACCTACTGAACTTGAAGGCCTAAACGACGACGTGGCCGCCCAGAAAAATTGTTGTGCCGTTATTTTGGACCCTACCGCGTTCTGCATAGCATTGGCGAAGGGAACTACAAAGCGGAGACATCTCGCCGTTCCCGTCCACCACGTTCTTCTTATGTGGTTCACGTCACCAGAATGAAACCGTACTATTCGCGCTGACAGCAAGCTACAAACTTTGCTGTACCGCACCTGCAGTCAAGCTCATTGTGTATCTTGTTGTTTTCCCTTTAATTTTGCTCTTTACTATTCAAGTGGTCACTAACTTTCTCAGCTCAGCTTTCATTTTTATTGCAAACCTTGGTATCGAGCCGAAGCACTTCCTTTTTTTTTCGTGGGGAGAGGACAATGCCACGCGCTAGCAGCAGTCAAGGCTGAGAAGGAACAAGTTGTGGGCTGCTAAGATTGTGAGTAAACAACCATTCGCTATGTATCGACCCCTTTTCGTCTCGAACTAGAATGCACGTGCTCCATGTATACCTTTTCAATCATCCATCACTTTAAGATACTAAACGGAAACAGCGTATTCAGGACGTCTTTCGGTTCTACTGCCTGATGCCCTACAGCATTTTGCGTGTCCGCATTTTGCTTGCGCCTTGTCGCGCTTGGTAGTAAAACGAGAAGTGCCAAAATTTCTAGAAAATGGACGCAAGCAAGTAAGATTAGGGTTACTGTGGCGCAAAAGAAAACTGATTGTAAAATATAAAAGAAATGGGACAGAGTATCGCGTTAGTCTGGGAGATGTATCTGCAATACAACCTCAATGTACAAAATGCTATAAAGTGAAGCAATTTAGGGGGGGGGGAGGATTTCAATTTGGTACTACTTCACGATGACTCGCAGTGCCAGAAAGTGTCGAGAAGACAACTGAAGAGACATACAGAGGCTCAGTCTTCATTCACTTGTATTTTGGTGAGTTCTTGGCCATGAATAATGGACGGTGATATGCTTGAAAACTCTGATATCTCTGGAAAAACTTTTGCCGCCTAAGGCGTGAATACCGCAGAACCATTCTTTTGCTGGAACAATACTGCTGATGAAAGTAGTGTTCGACATGACTCTTTATTACCGTTAATTTAGGTGAACTCAGCTGCACATATTACAGCAGTTGGGCCAAATTCCTGGTCCAGGGGCAGCTCCAGGATGAGGGTTCCTTCCAGTCGTCCATGGACACCTGTGTTCAAGCAAGCACTTGTTCTCAATCAATGATATCATAAGGTTGAACACGCTACTTGCTTGCGTTCTGCCTAACTACAGTCAAATAAGAAATACGGCGTAGATATACGATCGATCAATGGATTGAATAATCGGGTGGGAACAATAAAATCGCGAAATATAGAAATGAGGGTGAAGTGAAGAAGAAAAGAAAGATAGCTGAATATCTACTAGATAGCTATAAATACTGGTTGTTTAGATGTACTCTTTATAAGAAATAAAAGTATTGTGTTAAATTCCTCTAAGAAAAGTTGAGTTATAACCGATGCGTGTAATGGGAGGAGAGTTTTACATAGCATTCTGTCTAATTAACCTTCAGAATATTTAATGCCAATAATTTTATGGGTTGACTAAAAAATTATCACTTGTTAGACACGCCTACGCGAACATCCACTCGCCCTGATTTCCCCATCTGGAAACGGCATCAGGAAAAAAAGCATCTTTCCGCTGAGATGAGTGAACATCTCACTGAAAAATGATTTCACTGTGTCACATACCAATGTGGTGTACAACGCGAAAAGAGACACGGTTGAAGTTCCAAAATTGCATGCGTTTGTTTACAATATACATAGCTTTGTGTGCACTTTAGGATGAACACTGCAGTAAAAGGACTCAGCATACAACTAGAAACAACATTGGCGATGTAAACGTTGCGATCTCGAACATCCCCAAAGTGTTTTTCCAGTGGCCTGCAGTGACGTACGGCACCAAGAAAGCGCTGTGCCCTTTCAGTGGATCTTTACTAAGGATAACAAGATGCTATGACTAACCTAGTTTATAACTTTCATAGCGCGCAATAGCCTATGAGATTACACCAGATTATGCACAAAACATCGTACACGAATAATGAACTAGCATCTCCTCCTCTTTTTTATAATATTAACATTATTCAAATAGCGGGATTAAAGTAAGCCTTTGTACTTAGGCATAATGGCAGCTCGGTGCAATTTATTCGTGGCTCTTGGAGCCCGTGGCGCAATCACCCTAAACAAAAGACGGCATGATTTGTTTTCAGTTATTTTATGGTGTTCTAGCCTGGTAACGTATCTGTTAATACATTTTTGTGGAAATGCTCTTACCCTTTGCTGGTAACAGAACCATCTAAAGCACATGATACTGTCAGGCAAGGTAAGCGCCAAAGTTGGCTTGTGCCGAAGAGAAGTAGACGTCCCATAAATTGGCATCCAACTAAAAAAAAAACGATGGGGTGGAATGATGGCAGGTGTACACACTTAATTAGATGCCGCTTAAAAGTCTAGAAATCACCAGAAAACCGTACATTTTCCTCTGGTTTTCAGGATATATCTAGCATTCAACGGAAACCCCACTAGGAGTGAATAGAAGGGAAATTCTGCTTTATTTTTGCCAAGTTCAGCGTATACTTGTTTTGTGGTTACGCGACATGTATTTATGAATATGCCACCAGTCGGGATAGGCCGAGTATGTTGTCGTTGTTAACCATCATTTAGTCACTGATCTCGTGCTTATAGGCGATATTCATTTGCTTACCTTCCACTTTCAAAAGTACAGGTCAAACCGAATTGACATCCTAGTCGGCATGTGAAAAAAAAGGTAGATTAACTTTGAGAATCACCACTTTAAGACAACAATACAGTCTTTTACCGAGTTAAGAAAATACGGCAAGTCTTTGGAGTGCGGAATTGCAGTACCAGCCTTCTTTTTTCGCTCGTTGTGCTTGAGCAACTCTTTGTTACAGTAAGTAGTCATCAACTCCCTTAATACTTTCTTTTAAAATTACAATGAGGTCACCACACCTTACTGCTGGCGCTCCAGCCTACGCATTGTTTACGAAGGATCTGTCGTTCAGGGTACGCACTATCATTGGTTATGGAATTGGCTGAAGCACAATGAGAAGGACGTTATTACCAATGTGGTGCAGTAATACGGTACCACATGCACGTACCATACTTCCGAAACTTGCAAGAAGACTTTACAATCTCCCTTAGAACTTCCGTTCGAGAGTAAGTTAGGCTGTCTACGCTATGTGCCACTAACATAGCGTAAAATGCTGTTTATAGGGGCGAAGCTTCTTAAAGCGGCACCCATTCATCCCTCGTCGTAGTCGTAGCGCGTAACCAGTCTTACGCTTTGACCTGCAAGGTTTTGCCGGTGGGAGATTTCTCCTGTGCGTTGTTGAACAATAAAAAATTCGCAGCGTGCGCGTTAACTAAAAGCCGAATTCTCCTGTCTCTCATTCCTCATTAGCAGTAATTGGCATGTACATTGAGCACTATCTGTCAAGAAAGGGTTGCTACGTTATACTCGCTGGGGGTAACCTCCTTGATTTTAAAAAGGTTTAGTGAGCGTTGGGCCGCAGTGCCACGAATACAGCGAACTAGTATATACCATGAACTCGAGGTGGGTAAAGGTGGGAAGTAGACCCGAAGCGCAAGCCGTAAGAAAGTGTACGTGTGCCACCTCTCGTTTAGTCTTTAGAATGTCCGCTGGATGGCGGTGCTTTTATATGAGGAATATATGATGAAAAGATGCGAGATGGTGGTACTTGGAGTGTTGAACAGATGGACGAACGGACACACAGACAGATGCATGGACGGACTCACGGATGTGTGCACCGACGGATGGACGCATGGACGGACGCAGGGCGGATTCATAGACGAACGCAGGAACGGACGCACGGATGGACGTGCTGACGCAGGAACAGACGCTTGCACGGACGGGTGGATGGACGCACGGATGCTGACACAGACGAACGCATATATGATGAAACGATGCGAGATGGTGGTACTTGGAGTGTTGACTAGATGGACGAACGGACACGCAGACAGATGCATGGGTGGACGTACGGATGGCTGCACGGACGGATGGATGCATGGGCGGACGCAGGGGCGAATGCATGGACGAATGCAAGGACGGACGCACGAATGGACGTGCGGAAGCACGAACAGACGCACACATGGACGAGCCGATGAATGCATGGACGGACGGAAGCAAGAACGAATGGACGGACGGATGTTTCGCCCCACTCTCCATCAATCACCCCGTGGATATGCTGCCATTTTTTCCTTCTCTTGTGAGGTTCTTCGCTATCACTACTGGATCATTCCCAGAAATTCAATACGCTTGTTGCACCCTCCTCTGGTTTTGTACAGCCGCCATATTTATTCTGTCAAGCTCTTGCTAACCACACGATTTCATAGGCATTAGATTCTTACAACCTAATCAGCTGTGATTTTCGTGTTTTTAGACCTTTCAGCCGTTGATATGCTTGAGAAACACCTACTGATTTTCTTTTTCTACATTAAAATCAGCGGACCTTTAATCTACTTCCCGAATTCTTGACCGTAAAAAGGTACACGGTGTGGCAGACAGGCTAAGCCAGCCCGTACCCACTTGGTACGGTTAGGCCACAGTAACGCCTATCGGAGCTTACAAGGACGTGGACACATCGACTTAACGAACAGCTGGCCACACGTGAGGCCAAGTTTCAATCACGTGACCTGGAGGAACATCGATGTGTGAATAGCAGGATACTTTTGAAGGAGTAATGATTCGAAATCGTTACTTGTTTACTGGCTGAGCGCAGCTCTGGATGCACAGAGCTACAGTCATCTCAGGTACAATCACTCACAACCTAAAAGAACACGCCAGCCCTGGCTCCCTGGCCGTTCACAGCCATCGCTCCTACACTCAGTCTGTTTAGAAAAAGTGGTTAACAATTTAAAGTGCTAGGTACTCTACAAATGAAGGACATAAAGCCACCCCCGTGGGCCGCACACTTGATGAGTTCGTATTGTTAAAAATTACGGCGTGAGCGAGTTCACGCAAAAAAAAAAACCATCCACTATGGCTGATTTATTCAATATTCATTGCGATTACGTCAGAAGGGTTTGAATTGCTTTAGATAGTTGATTTCTCTATGCGGGCACAGGCCTTTCTTGCTAGTATTAGGCCAAAACTTGAACATCTGAGTAAATCTTGTAAAGAATTATGACATCGCCACTTAAACAGAGGTAATCTTTCAGGTTGTAACGACGAACCTTTAACGCATCTCTGGTCTTTCTGTTCATGTAAATCCCTATAAAGTAAAAAAAAGTTAGCAGATTCAACGTACTTAGATATCGACGTTATGCGAAACCTGTGGAGGAGAAGCAATCGCATTGTAATTTTTTCTATTCGACGACGCGGTATCAAAACGCTAAATATATGAACAAAAGTGGCACGAAAAAATATAACTTTTAACAGTTCAGATCTTCATATAACCTGTCGTTTGCACTAACGCAATGATGGCAACAGGAACAAAAGTATTAGCAACACTAAAAGCGATAAGCTGATATGAAGCGCTGGTACTCTGAAGGTCTGAAGGATGGTGCCCCGGACACTGATACCTAAATCATCTTCAGCGGATGGCACCTAAGTACAATTGACGTCATCCCGACGTAACAGCTGTATCACAGGAGTACATATGTAATGGTATAAAATATAATAGTCAGTCCTGCAACCAAAACCGGCGTTTCACAAACAGTATAAGGGGTCTATATTGAAAGCTAGCGTGGCTCGTTGGTAGAATTGCCACGTGCAACAGTGGCGTTCGATTTCTGGTGGGACCCCGATATTTGTTTTTTTCATTCGTTGGGTCAAGGCTGCTGATGTCAGCTTTTATTGCGATAGCAATTATATGGACACTCTCGGTAGGGTTTCGTCGCTGGCGTCGGCGTGGGCGTCGACGTTGTCGGCGTCGATGTCATGCACCGTATATGTATAGATATCTACATATATGAAAATGCAAGAAAGAAAAATATCACAGAAAAAATATGGCCCGGTATCTGCATGCTTCACAGCAAGTGTCGTCGAAAGACGATAGTCTAGAGAGTGAACAAAACGTTTATTTGATGTTCCGCGCTAGAAAATTGGTGAATTGTATTCTGGAGGCGCTGCGTAAAAGAGTCTCGATCCGTGCAGCGAAGGCGAATGAGCGCATCGAGGCACGTTAGACACGAGCGCCATCTTGCAGTTATCTTCGAAAACGAAGGAAGGCGTGCGCGGCTGTCTCAGAGGTGATAACGTGTAGAACGCAAAGCGACGGGCAGGTGCCACCACCGTGTTGTCTTAGCAAAGAGTTTGAAACACTTGCCTTCTTTAGCATCGCTTTGCATTGTCAGCGCAGTGTGATCTATGGTCCTCAGAATTACCTATGTTTGCCTTCTCTAGTATTAAAACACACAAACAAAATATTTACGTGTTGTTATGGTGTCTCAGATATGCGCAATATTGATTTTTAATTGACACTCGCACAAGCATGAACGCTTAAACTTGAGCAATATTGGTGGGTGCTGCGGATGGCATTGGCCGTTTGGGGCATCGCTTGGGTAATCGTTACGGCGCACAAACAGACAAATGTACAGACAGACATGATGACAGACATATTAAACTTTTTGCGTCGAAGTACTTTAATGAAGACTATCGTCTTCAAAAAGACTCCGGCGTGCGAATCGAACGTGCGACATCCACGCTGTCAATGCGAGGCGTTAACCACTGAGCCACCGAGAGGTACCTTCCCCAATGTTCGTTTAAACGGCAAGCTATTCATATCTACCACTTGCCGCTGTTGGCGGGCATTTTGGTGGGAACTATTGTGTTTTCATAATTACCAGCAAGATGGCGCAGCGAGCGTGCTGCGGCTTTCGTCTCTCACGCGTACTTTGGCCCACGTAGAGAATAAGGGGGTGTACGCTCGATCGCTCAATCAGCAGAATTGTACGTCTTGGCTAGCCTTCGGGTTTGCCGAAACAATTCTGTTGTAGTTATCTGCCGCAAAAAAAGGTCACTGAAATCGTTGCACAGCCTCCGTTTGCAAAAAGGGTGCGCTCTTGAGACACAACGAAGTAACAACTGAGACGCTTATTAGCGTTCATCTCTACCTCTGAGTACGTCTCGTGCGTCATTTGAGCGCGCAAAACGCGGGGCACGTTTCGATATGCTTGCCATTCTGTGCATGTCCTTCAAATTTCTTAGGTAGGTAGGTATAAACTTTATTTTTCCTTTGTAAAGGAAAGGTGCAATGGAAGAGAGATGAGGAGAGATTGCTACGCTCGATAGTCCTCCGCAACCCTCTCTGCCCAACCCAGGATGGCCTCCTGGACGTCGGGTTTCAAGCTGCGCATGGCAGCCTCCCACTGCTCCTCATTACTAATTAGTTTTCGAAGGGACGGTGGAGGGGGGTGCTTAGGGCACCCCCACATGATATGATTAAGATTTGCTTTCTGTGCGGAGCAATATTTACAGGAGGAGGACGGGTAAAGAGAAGGGTACATGAGGTGAAGAATGTAAGGAGAAGGAAAGGTGTGAGTCTGCAGCTGTCGCCACAGTACTTCGCGCCTTCGTATGGATTTCGACATTAGCGGCGGTAAGGATAAACGACCAAGGCGGTAGTGACTACAGATGTCGTGAAATGTTAAAAGGCGATCCCGCGCAGCAAACGGTGCCGTTGTCGAAACGGGGCCTGGCTCTTCCAGCGCCTGCGCCCGGAACGTAAATCCTCGGGCGCTGGCGTGAGCCGCCTCGTTACCGGCAAGGCCCGCGTGCGCGGGAGTCCATATTAAAGCCGTGTCTTGTTGCGGGGGATGGGCCAAAAGGAGGGAGAGGGCTGTTTTGGACACCCTACCCGCTCCAAAATTGTAGATGGCAGTTTTTGAATCACTAATAATAAGTGAATAATTTGGAACTGTAAGGGCCAGAGCTATGGCTGCTTCTTCCGCCTCCTCAGAAGAGGAAGCAGAAATAGAAGCAGCAGCAGATATCTGACCTAGCGAATTCACAACTGAGAGGGCGAAAAAAGGACGGGTACTTCTTGCTATTGTGTTCATTGCTTGGCCTTTGCGGCAAAGCTGTGACTTTTTTCTTAACGCTCACGCACTAAAATTACGTACCCGTGTGTGTTCTCGCCGTTCCTCCGCAGATACTAAGTGTCAATCACGTGTGGCACATAACCGCATACCAGTGGTACATACCTGCCCGTATGTATGTGTCACTGTCTGGCAGAGAGTATTCAACGACATACACGACGGGATTGTGATAATATGCATGTCTTGACTAGTGCATAGAATTCGTCAATCTATCTTACCCTCCCATACTAGTTTCGATTCACGCCAAAGGAGTGATCACGAGGGCACCCAGACGTAAGCAAGTTGAAAGATAGATAGATAGATAAATAGATAGATAGATAGATAGATAGATAGATAGGTGCCAAAAATCCTTGGAGTATACGCAAAAAAAAGGGCCAGCATTGAAAACATAAAGCACTAGGCGCCGCCAAATAATAGCAGTGAGGTGTGCATTATCACCCACCCTGAAGATTATTCCTCTAGTGTCAGGGGTAGGTGAACCATGTGGTAGACGTTTCATTATGAATCACCTGATAAATGTTTGGAGCATAAAGGGTCCTGTTATTTATTTCTCAAATGTCACTGTCACAATGTAGCGAAAAAACACAAGAGCCTCACGGCTGTTACATTACTCTGATTGCCACGTACTTTTATTTATTCACTTACTTTGGTGCTCCCTTACTGGGCAGCGAGGGTCGTAGTACTGACACGTTACAAGAGCGGCCAGTGCTGCAAGTTGGATGACTAATGCTGAAATCATTATCCCTAGGGCAATGTTATGTTTTGTACCTGAAAAAGACATATATAGTGCCGGTATTCGTGAAATTGAACTAAATAGCAAGAATAGTATATAAACTTTTATTTTTGTGTGAGCCTAACACCTGTGTTTAACACAAACGAGCATTAATGCAAGTATTATCGATTTTTGTTTTTGAACCATATCAGCATAAGTATATGAAGAGATATTTGGCTGAGTTGAAAACTCGGCGTCGTTAGCTCAGTGATATCAACAGGCTGGCGGTATTGTGCAAGCAACCTTCTATGTAGTCCTGTACTACAGTAAGTGGTGCGATACGTGACAAATTATAAAATGTTGATATGAATACGCAATCAACAACTTCCAGTTACCTTGCAACAAGTTCAATATCGTCTCTTTCATATGTATTGTACAAAAGTTTTAGTTAGAACTATTACTTCATTTGTGGTATAAGTCCACTGTATGGCCGGTCAAGATATTCGACTGAAGGTAATGGCATGGGGACGCATTTGTCCACAAAATTAGGCCTTACGGTTTGATTGCTACTGAAATCTTGTTGATCTTGTGATCACCAAAGCACATTCTAGACAACAATATTTCTGCAGTACACTGTGTACTGCTTAGAAGTTATAGAATCTAGAAAACTTAATGGACATGTTGTACACATCATCGTCTGCCCTTCTATTTGCATGCATGTGTGTCATAAGTCATAACTCGGCGGAAAATATTTAAACCGAAGCAATCGACACGATTGGTCTAAACTATTCTGAAGTGTGTCACGCATACTGCAAGATATACAGTGACGAGAGGTCTAGCAACGTAAGTGGCTTAGAAGTTACCTAGTTAAGAAGACCAAAAATCATTCTTGGTTAGGAACGGCAAACATTTCAAGCCTTGCCAGCTGCTAGCTATAGTAATGAGAATCAGAAAATGTGAAATTCATTCAAAAGATGTAACTACATTCGTTGCTAACTGTTTATTAACTTTTTTTTTCTCCTAAGATTGTGCAGAGCATGCGAATACTATAGGTAGCTGGAGAAGTGCTCCTGAGTGAACTAATAGTGTGGCTGTACTGCACGAGATGTTTTTAAGCTACTATCCCTCGATTGTCGTAACGTGTTTTTCGTAGTTGCTACAATCATTCTTACCTCGACAAAGATATTGAGAGCCGTACCGCGACGATATAGTGGATAAGGTACTCGGCTGCTGACCCGCAGGTCGAGGAATCGAATCCCGGCTGGGGCGGCTGCGATTTCGATGGAGGCAGAAACGCTGTAGATGCGTGTGCTCAGATTTGGGCGCAGGTGAAAGAAACCCAGAGGATAAAAATTTCCGAAGCCCTCCACCGTGGCGTCTCTCATAATCATAAGGTGGTTTTGGGACTTTAAACCCCACCTATCATCGAAGCTATCAAGATATGTCGTTCCCACGTTGAAGAACTCTAGGAATGGCATTGACCTGCCCACTCATTTTTGAAGTCGAAATGGGCCAAGCATTTTCATTCCAAGCTATTGAAATAGAAATGCGGCAAGTTGTAATTTTATGGAATGGAGTTGGAATGAAATGAAGGCACCCATTCCGCAACATTACCTGTCAGTACCTGTCACTACACACCATTGGGTTCTACTGACAATGCAGATCCACTGGTCACCGAAATGTTGCGGCATTGAATCCTGGCCGCGGTGGCTGCAACAGGAGCGAAAATTTTTGAGGCTTATGTACAGCCGCGGCCACGTCTGCGTATAGACAAATTCCACCGGACTTACGTCCCGAAAATGCGGTGGCGCTGTATTGGTAGGCAAAAGACGCTCTGCCTACCGCAGTTTTTGCTGGGATTTCAATGGTGCATGTGGTGTTCTCAGTCAAGCAACGAGAAAAAAAAACGGTATGCCGACGAGCTCCGTCGCACTTGGATGTGAGTTGGGCCTCAAAACTTGGTTTTGTTTCTTGGCGCACATCGCAGCCGACAGTGCTTATGGCGGAAGTTACGTGCGGACGTCGCTATAATTTTACCCATAATGTCGACATCGGCCTACCTGTGTTTACAAACATGGAATGGGTCTATAGCACACGAGCAGCCGGACTTGCTCTGTGGCGCGACACCTAGCGGCCGTTGCGGGTTGTGACGTCAGTGCACAGGAGCATGCGCGGCCTTACAAACATGCAGGCGGGCTCGGCACAAGTGACAACGCTGGAATGTGTGCTTGTTCAACCGAACATCCACGCTCGCTTAGGACGCTTTCGTCATATCTATTTCATAAGACGAAGCGCGTTTCGACCAATAACACACGCTTGTATAAACGACGCACTCTCTGTGGCCGTCTAGATTTTTTTACGCAGCTGTTGGCATTTCTATATCTTCTTATATCCGCATGCCTCAAACCGGCCACAAAACGTGCATTGTTTGTGCAGGCGCATTTTATCAGTCGGAACGTGCTCCATCTTATAAGTTCAATACGACGGAAGCATCGAGAGGAAGCACGGATCTCCGGCTAAACAAGCACACCGTTGATCGTTGTCACCCGTTTAGACCATGCCAGCATATCTGTAAGGCTCGCATGCTCCTGTGCGTGCGACGTCACAACACGCAACGGCCACAAGGTGTCGCGTCGCAGAGCAAAGCATGCCGCTCACGCGCAATACATAGACGTGGCCGCGGCTGTACTTCGAATGCGCTCACGTTAAGGACATCCTAAAACCTCAATACAGTGTCCTTCATAATCTTGTTGTTGTTTTGGGACTTTTAATCTGATCAAATATTAGTAGTGCCATCCACTTCTTCGATATAGTACATAAACAAAACGTAAATGTTTATATTCAGGTCCGGAACCTTATATACACGATGTTTTATTAGCCCACATAATTAGTTTTTATGATGGGGTTCCATCAAAACAAAAAAAGAAATCTTAACACCACGAGGAACATATGACACTGCAGGTATTTGGAAACTTTGCTATTGTTTGAGATTCTTTTTTAGGGCGAGAGAAGTCAAGTTTATTTTGGGCGCGTATGCGAAACACTTCAGATAACGCTGTGAGCTCCTATCACTGACGTATACGTTTTTCTGAAAGAACAAGTACTTACCGTATCGCTAACAGCAAATTTCTTCGAGCTAGAACCTTCCTACACGGTATCACAAGAGAGGACTCGTGGCTTGTTGAATAATGTACTCGTCAAAGGTCAGCTATTACAATCAGCACGTGTGGGCCTTTCTTCGCATCTTCTTTTCAATCAAGAGTTGTCGTGAATTGGTTAAAAAAATAAGTGTCATTTATAAATGGAGTAATCATTCTTTCTAAACAATGCTCTGACATATACTCCGTAATGTGAACGTGGCGCCGTGGCTGCAATCACTCGATGAAACAGGCCTGTGGTTGTTGTTGCTGACACGTCTTTATTCACATCTAATGCATTTGGAGGTAAAGAGTTTCCTAAGTGTGCACTAGAGTGAACTGTGGTGCTAGTGGCTATGGGAGCTGCAACGCACGGCGTTTCAGCGAGAAGGGGAATGATTGGTAGTGCACGGATATGTATAATTTTCTTACTTCTGGCTCCGTGTGTGTCCGTGAGGCTTGGAACTGTTTTCTCGTGAAACGAAAATCAGCAGATGTTCAGCGGTTGCGCTTCACCAGCTTATTCTTTTAGGTCGCGAAGTTCAAAAGCATTCGCTCTCTTTCGAAATGAAACCGAAACACGGGGATAAACAAAGCCATAAGTGCGAGTCGCCGCCCGCAAGTACGAAGACTAGGGAAATATGTGTGCTACCCATAATTCTCATGGTAGCTGAATGATCGCAGCACCAGAGTTACTTCAAGTTAATGTCAGGAAACTCTATGCTTGGAGGGCTGCGGTGAACGTAGGGGGAGAGACACGATTAAATAGGAGAAACAATCTGGATGGTGCTTGCTTAACAGTGAAGTTGAAGACATACTTGCTCTACTTACAACAGAACAGTTTAGAGGAAAGTAATGAGGGTGGTTATACTTCTATGGCATGATGAATACGCAGATCGTTGAATACGCAGATCATTGAATACAATCGTGATGAATACGCAGAGCGCTACCACGCTTTGTCAGACCAGTAGCATAAGTTGGAAAAACTTGTGCGTGATTCCGCACAGTTAGAAAGAATAAAGACGTCGAAAGACGATCTAAAAAGTATTTTCCAGAAGCACCGACCAAACACAGCATGTGGATTAATATTTAACAAAAGACGATGCTCCTTATACAGTAAAGCGTCTACAGAACCAAACGAAGGTAAAGCGCCAGTTATCTGTTAGGGAAAAGAATAAAACTGTTGTCATACTCATTCACTGAAGCTTCGTCGAGAAATCGTCACGCTTCCTTATTTCTATATACTGATGGTATTCGATTTCAAGCGCAAAAACAGTTAGCCCCACTCAGCGCAGCACACACAGCAATTTTCAGGTTTCGAGATTGTTTGAGGCCGTTGTCTTACGTATACACGGACAGGATGCGAGAAGTCAAGTTCGGTAACAATAATATTTGATGGCGTTTGCGTACGCCACCATGTTATGATTATGAGGGACTGCCGTAGTAGAGGGCTCAGACTGGGGAGGTTTATGAGGTAACTTACGCTAGCCCCAGCAATAACGCTAGAAAGTTTGATCACTGATTCATAAAATACCTGGTCCCTGGTGGATCAAAGATGACGTGTTCCTCTCATACTCGCATTACCGACGGCCGACGATTGTGATCACCTTTATAAGTGTTCACCGTCTACCACTTGGCTTTGACTATTCATTTCCTGTGCCGCCTTCTCGTCTCGTTGCTCAAAACTATAACAAAAGGTGAATTCCAATAGCAGATTCAGAGCCCTTGCGGAAGCACTTTTCTTGCTCGAGTTTGAGGAAGTCTATTCCATCGGCAGATCGAGAGTACATTCTTATGTGTTTACCTAGCAGGTTTGGAACAGTTCTACCGTCAGATCCACTCCAAAGAGTTGCTTCCTCGACTTCGCGAAAAGCACAGGATGCAACCGGAAGTCACGAGCATCCCTCGCATGCGCAGAGAATGGCGTGTCACCATAGACCAACAACCCACCACGGTGGCCTATCGGTTATGGCACTCTGCTGTTGACCAGCAGGTCTAAGGATCGAATCCTGGCCGTGGCGGCTACCTTTTCGGTGGAGGCGAAAATGCCCGAGACCCTTGTGCTTAGATTTAGGTGCACGTTAAGAAACCCCAGGTGGAGGTAATTTCCGTAGCCCTCTATAACGTCGTCTGTCGTATTCTTATCGTGGTTTAGGAACATTAAACCCCAGAAAATATCATTTCGAGACCAACGGAACTTCCTGTCTGCTCACCGTTTCCGGCATGGCCTCTGACGTCACTTTCTTTTGATCATCTTCTCCCGCCGAGTAGTCGAGCGCAAGCATGCTTCCGCTGTTGGAATACCAGGATTGGTAAGCCTGATGAAGCCAGTAGTGGGATGATTTTGTTTCTTTCGGCGAATTCATGAAGGTCACCTTGTTTTTTTGCATGTGAAATGCTGCATGATGATGCGATGTGCTTCATTCACTGAATGTTCGTGTAGTGTACAATGGGGCACTACTGTGCAATGGGGCACTGCTGCAGGTCCAACTGTCACCGTTATCGACATTGTGCAAAAGGCGACCGCGAGGCAAAATGGGAGCATGCTGTTCATCGGCCTGACATCGATATACGTTCCCTCTGTGATAAAAAGGCACGTGTGTATCTCTGCTACCAGCTTTCGAGTTGTTTGAAAAGCACGAAGTCCGGTGATTTCGGGAAAGAAATACGATGTGCGCTTTCGCCTTTTCAGCATAAGCCAGACATTTTTACTTGAGCGTCACCGGCACTCAGTCTTGCCATAACGCAACGTCCCGAGAAAGTGCTCGGAAATGCATCGATTTCGCGTTTTCGAGGAGCACGTTTGACGAGATGCGGTCTGCTTGACTGAAAACTGACGGCGGAACGAAATAGACGCGCCTTCACGCTCCGATCCGGTTTCACAAGTAGCACGAGCGGCGTTTTGCGAAGCACTGCTCTCATCCGAAATACATCAAACTGAAGCGATAAACGCGCGTGGCAATATATTCTCGCAACTAGTGTTTTTCCTTTCAGGGTCGATAAAGATTTCACTATTTGAGCATAGCACCGCGGGCTTATCGTAACATCCTGGATCACTTTCTTTAGCAAAGAGGCCGCTGCGTGGTGTCGTTCATCTGTTAACACTACGTATGTCTTGCCGCAGCTCCAACCATACTTATACGGTGTTATAATCATGCGACAGTCTTGCCACTACCTTCACCTAAGTTATTTTCTCGCAGTATGTACTGGTGCTCTTCAAGTTAATGTAGATGCCTGTATACACCTAAAAGATTTGCCGGTTTTGTAGCTTCTCGATATTAGACATGTAGAGCAAAAAAACCTGTGATAAACCGCTTTTTAAAATGTTTCTCAGGTGTGTTATTTTCATTTCAAGCCGAAATAATTGAGGATGGATACCAATTACACCGATTTAAAAACAGGCACAGCATTACAAATGCACTCACACAGCAAAGAAAACCGTATAAGTCAAGATATCAACAGAAAGACTTACTGTGCATATTCAAGACTGCGTGCGTGCGTGGGTGCGTGTGCGTGTGTGTGTGTGTGTGTGTGTGTGTGTTTGTGTGATTAAAAAACAAGATTTACCTTATATATATAATTCCTTTGTTGGGCCATCAAACTTTGTTCTTATAAATCAGTCTCTTGTAAATATTTCCTTACGTTTACTTGAAATAACAAATGCTTACAGAGAAATCACCAAATAATTTACAACGCAAGCATTTCTTAACCAAGTTCAAATGCAGACACAAAAGGTTAAAGGAACGGTTTTGGTACATGCAAAAATCGCTGCTAAAGCTTTAACTTTTCATGGGAGGCGATGGTCGTATTTGCTTCACAACCTTCCGGGCATGCTCGTTCGGACAAGGTGCGTGACGTCACGGCGGTAGGGATCAGGCCTGCAATCTAGGAGACATTGCTTCGGTAAACGCTTCAGGCTACGACGGGCTCCACACCCTTTTTTTTCTGCTTTAAGCGTTCCATTCACTGCGATCACGCGAATTCTGCGCTGGCTCTCATCTCCGTAAACGGTTACAGAATTGCTGCGAAAGACCTGATAAAGCTGATGACTAACACCGCTTCATTAATAATAATAATTGGTGTTTAAAGTCCCAAAAAGCAACATTATGAGATATCCTGTAGTGGAGGACTCCGGTAATTTCGACTACCCGGGGTTTTTAACTCCTTACTGCGGGATGTCACGAATTCGCGAATTACTGAGAAACTTCGAGCAAGCGTGTCACGCAAAGCGTGCCATCTTTAATGCCGGCTCACAAGTACTCATCGAGCATAGTGTGAAAAATTGCGCACTGTTTCGTTGGAAACATATTAATATAGCACTAATCGTTTTGGGGCTGATGGCTTAGAGCACGTGCAACGACTATAACTTCGTTTTTTCTCGCCTTTGGCGTAAATTCTATATTCAATAATGTACAATCATACTCCGAAGATATTTATAAATAGAATAAAAATCTGTTTTTATAGATAGAACTCAGATTTTTGTCGTCTGGAAGGCGTCTACCACGCGTTAATAAAAAACGCCAGGCATGCGCGGAAGGGGCAGCCAAGTCAAAACGCAAGCATGAAGAGCGGCCTTTCAGAGGCTTTTCTAAGCACTCTTTGGGTAAATGCTATAAACACATTTGCTGGGTACCCAATACACCATAAAAATCATTATTTCTGCGTAGTAGGCCGGCATTGACTGTGCTATACATCCTGCATCTTTCTTTAGAGAAGCATGGTATCCGCTAAACACTTATAAGGAATATTGTGTTGCATCCAATGGTTGACGACGCCAGAAGTGGGTATGTGCCACAGTTAATATGTGATTAAAAACAAGCTTTTGTAATGTGTTAGAGCATAGGATGACCGACTCGTTGCGCGATCAGAATTGTTTGACGCCTGGTTGGTCCTTTGCTGTTCTAAAACGGAGTATTACTCATATTAACGTGATGCCTTTCTCAAAATCAAGCCTGCATAAGGCAAGTTTGCGAGCGTGGCTCAGCGGTAGAATACTGGGCTTACTCAGAGCGGAGCCGGGTTCGAAACTCGCTATGGCACTATATGTCTTTGGTGTTTCTTATAGTGTGCGATAGTGGTTACGGACACCGGTGGCGGCGGCGGCGGCGGTAAACTATGGCGCTGCGCGTGACCCGTGTTGTGATCTCATGACAGTTTTCGCTGTTCAAACGAGAACAAATTGATGTCAGTACTAAAAACGATGCCGCCACAAAAGCGTTATCAGTCTTGTTAAAAACGAAAATCTTTGATCAGCGTCATAAACCGCTTACGGCAGCCGCGAGGCTTTTTTGCGCAAGCGGTGCCGTCTTATGAGTCTGTATCTAATATTGCACGCATTGTAAAGAAGATCGAACGTTGCATGTGTGGCGAGAGTCCGTTGCAAAAGGGCTTGATGTCAGTGCTAAATGCAGCCCCCTTAAGCGTATGCACGGGTGTAATGTATTAAGTTTACAATGTGCACTCGATAGGGGCGTCATTGGAGGAAAGCGAGATTTTTCTAGTATATAGAGCGGGAAGTGGTTAAGCAATGCATAATAAGCTGGCCTTCTACGTCAATCTTATCCCTATTTCAAGTGCAGATGACATTAAGGGGTCGCGCTGTTATATGCTGTCATACGCTGGGATTGTTTGCTGTCGCGGTTACTTGGCGTAACGCAGGCTCTGCAGCGTGCGCTCGCCACCAGAAGAAGTATTCTTCTTCCTCGTATGTGAGCGCCTTGAGGATGATATTAACGCATGTTTTTTTTTCGCTTGTTCTTACAGAGCTTTGCTTATGATATCAGCACAGGCGAAGCCCGATATAGGCAACTGTAGCGTATTTAGCGGGCGCTCGCCCCGAATAGAAAGTTCATTCCTGTTGTTCTACGAGCTGCTGACCCGCACGTCGCGGGTTCGAATCCCGGCTGCGGCGGCTGCATTTCCGATGGAGGCGGAAATATTGTAGGCCCGTGTGCTCAGACTTGGGTGCACGTTAAAGAACCCCAGGTGGTCAAAATTTCCGGAGCCCTTCACTACGGCGTCTCTCATAATCATATGGTGGTTTTGGGACGTTAAACCCCACATATCAATGTTGTTCTGCGAGTTCCCTGGTTGTACTACTATGGCTAAAATAACACAACAAAAACCACTCTTAAGAACTGGAAGATGACGCAAGCGACAAATTGAGAGAGAGAGAGGTAAAGAATAAACATACTAGTAAAATTAACATAAATAGAAATGAAAAGAAACCATTGGCTCGGGATTTGCATGTTACACTGCAAATGTCGTCGAAAGACGATAGTCTTGCATCCGGAGAGAGTGAACGAAAGATTTATTTGATGTTATGCACAAGAAAATCGGTGAATGGTATTCTGAAGACGCTGCGTTGGCGTGCCTCAAGCGTGCAGCGGAGACGAACGAGCGCATCGAGACCCGGTATACACGAGTGCCATCTGGCATTTATCTTCGAAAACGAAGAAAGGGTTGCGTGCCTGCGGAGAAAGATGCATGCCATTCTCTGAGGTGATAAGGTGTAGAACGCGAAACGACAGACAGGTGCCACCACCGTGTCGTTTTAGCAAAGCGTTGGTAACACTTGCCTTTTTGAGCATTGCAATGCACTGCCAGTGCCGCATGTTTAACGCTATGGTTTTTAGATTTACTTGTGTGTGCCTTGTATTGTATAAAGGCGCACATACAAAACTTTGACGTGTTGCTATGGAGCCTGAAATATGCGCAATAATTGCTTTTTATTTGACAATCGCACATGTATGAACGTTAAACCTTGAGCATTACTGGTGGGCGCTGCGGATAGGGTCGGCCGTTTGAGGTATCGTCGAGAGCGGACAAACAAACAAATGTACAGACAGACAGACCAATTTTTTTTCGTCGCAGGTCCTCAAGAAAGACTATCGTCTTTAAAAACAGCAAAGTTAGAACAGGAATAGAGAAGGGGAGAGAAAGAGATAACCAAGAAATGTGAAGGAGGCTGCCCGGATCCGGCCTTCCTTCACACATTGGCACCACTAAGCCCAAGCTGTCTTAGCATTTAAAGCGCAGCTGATAAACGCTCGTTCCTGCGAGTGGCGTCGCTGTCACGGTCGACATCGGTGGCGTAACCGGTAAAAATGACAGCATAAAAGTGAGAAAAAACGGCTAAGATCGAATCAGTATTTGAATCCGAGCCCTTTGAGTGACAGTCAAGCATTTTTTTTGCACAGCCACGCTAGAGCTCGAAACTAATATTCAAGAAAGAAGACCCTATACAGGCGTCATGCCGGACTTGGAATCGCGCTAACCTATGTACTTTGGCGTAGTATAGAAGACTAAACTAGTGACCAATCATCCCACAAGCCTTGTTGGTCATTGCGCGGGGGGTTTATTGCTTCCCGCCTACCACAAAGTGCTCAGCCCTTATTCTTCATTGTCACCAACCACAAAAAGCATCAAAAAAGTGCAAAATATGTGGGCGGTACATTGGTTCTGGGAAATTTTCTCAAAGCCAAAACTTCAAACGAAATTGGGTTCATCGAAGCACCAAACTGCGCTCAGAATTGACGTATCGTATAATCGTAATTATGGGTTGTTTCTTATTTTTGGGGGTGGGGAGAGCACGGTACCTAAGCAAAGGTAGCGTTTTAGACCACAATGTTGTGCAAGCGATCTACCGAGTGATTTATTCATGATAAATCAATAAAACCGATATGATGATGACATTTGCTCAATAGCCACGTCGCGGCTATTCTCTCCGACAGAAAAATAACGAGGCATATTGTATTAGAGTCGCTGCTAAACGATGACGTATTTAAGCGTCTTATGGGGCTACCATTGCTATTTGCAGCTACCACTTGGGTTGCCAGAACTCACCGTTTGCTTCACATATCTAGCAAAATCGTTACAAGAAGTGGTACTAATAATATTCGCCTGAAAGTATGAGTACAAGATACAACAGACTGAAAATGTTTTGGCTGAACCAACCAAAAATGCGTACTGGCAGCTTATATACACAACCGCCCACAGGGCCAATAGCGTTGTGTTCGGCTGGCGACCTTTTCATTTGCATACACCATATGACAGGTGCAGTTGTGGGGCCCCGCCGCGGTGGTCTAGTGGCTAAGGTACTCGGCTGCTGACCCGCAGGTCACGGGTTCAAATCCTGGCTGCGGCGGCTGCATTTCCGATGGAGGCGGAAATGTTGTAGGCCCGTGTGCTCAGATTTGGGTCGGTGTGAAAGAACCCCAGGTGGTCGAAATTTCCGGAGCCCTCCACTACGGCGTCTCTCATAATCATATGGTGGTTTTTGGACGTTAAACCCCACAAATCAATCAATCAGGTGCAGTTGTGGGGGTGAAATATCACCAGTTTTCGTACACGTGTAATAGATCTAAAGAATTTAAAGACTTCTTTGTGAAGCTTAATTAAGGGATAATTACCTTTTAGATAATTCAGTTTAAGTTAAGCATATTTGTACACAGCGCACTAAAATAAGCGAATAAGTGAAGACACCTATTTCGTACAGAAGCGATAATTGTCAGCTGTGTCGCATGCCTTGTCTTACGTTATGGCAGCGCGCCTGGCTTGGCGAGGTCCACAGCGGCGTATGATCTTGCAGTGTGTCGGAGCTTGTTATCTCACTTAGCGTCGATTACATAAGATTACAATTTTATCTCTGGTATAGAAAGCACTTCTAAGGGAATGTAAGCTGTTTCTAAAGTAAAATGAACAACGACGCAGAAGTAGCAGGTTTAGTTTAGACAATTTATTTTAAAAGTAACCTTCGAATACTTGACTGCAATAGGTGGAAGCTCAAAATTTTTCAAATGACGTTTTTCAGCGGGAAAATGGCCTGCAGTGATGCTGTCGTTGTGGCGATTAGTGGCACGTTTGAGCTTTTCATTACCAGTTTACCTCAACACCTTTCACAGCAATGAGGCCAAGGTCTAGTAAAAGGAGGCGCCCCAGGATGAGGGTTCCTTCCAGGCTCTTGTGGACACCTGCATTCAAACAGTTGTTTTTTTCCAGAACCAATGACATCGCATCTGTAAAGCATTAGTTGGTTCAACATTCATCCTAGAATTATCAGGTAATTGGTGATATGCTATGGGTTCTGCCAAATAATGACTGTGAGGATTCGAGAAAAACGACAACGACAAGGTGCGGGACAAGGCACGTGCGATTACGAGGCAACTGTGCGCCATTCAGCTGATTACTTGCGGTGGCCCATACAAGTGGCGTGCCACTATTGGGCCACGTGTGATCATTATGTGGCGGTAGGCTTTGTGGCTGGGGACGAGCGGAAGAAGCGGCAGACGGAAGATAGCGGGTCAAAGCGTTGGATGCAGGCGATCCAGGTTCCGGCCAGGGAACGCGGCCGTCCACGCTGCTGCCGTCCAACCACCAGCTGGGGTGGCATTGCCGGCACGAGTACTCCATCTCGGGGCGCGGCCTGGCCTGCTGTTCTCTTCCTTGCCGAGGGCATCGCGGATCTCGGCGAGGCGTCTCCACGGTCAGCCATTCGGCACAGTGATGAACGTGGCCTGGCTAATGGTCACGCTTGCACCGAGCATCGTGTATCGACGCAAGCTGTTCGCTGAATTGGCTGGCCATTTACACGCATGGAGCATCGCGTCTCCGATGCGGGTTGACTGCTCCGTAGTCGCACCCATGCCATCAAGCGCCGGTGTCACCAGAGCGTCGCACATCGGCAAGTGAGCGCAGTCAATAGCGCTTTTCCACCGCCTCTTGCCCTGCACCTCATCGGCGTCCGTCGTACCACTGATCTGGCCCTTAGGGGACGAGCGAGAAGTTCTGCCGGGCGAGACGCGGGCGTGTGCACGGAGGAACACGGAGCCGTGCAAGGTCCAGGGTGGCCGAGGTTCCAGGTGCCAGGGAATTTGCTGGCTGAATCGAAGATCGCCGAGCGGTGCCGAGCTGTACCGAGCGACGTGCCAGACTCGGACGTGGGCCGCGAGCTCATGAGCTGTGCAACCGAGGGTACCTGGCAGTGCCCTGGCCAAGGCGAGGAACGCCGGTGACTGAGCTGCCGCACCGCAGCTGTGGCGAGCAGCATTTCAGTATGGCACAGACGGTGCTGTGCTGGCCAGAACCCGCACGTGGAAACGCTACGCCCAGGCGGTGATCAAGAGCTCGGAAACAGGGTCCGAGGTCGCGCTGGTCCAGGCATCTCCTAGATGACGCCACCGCTGCTCGTGTCGTGAGTCCACGGGACTGTCCTTCCTCATGTACCGTGATGGTTGTCCCGACGGCGCCCACATCACTGACTTTTTATATCCTTTCTTTTGCATGTAAACGTTTGAACACGTCTCCCTGTCTGTTTTCTGTGCCACTGCACAGTATTGGAAGTGCCCTAACTATCCTAAACATTACAATGACTGGTGTTATGGGAATATGAACATTTCTCAACATTGAAGTCTGGGTAAATAAAACACCAACACAATCAAGCATATCAGGTATTCCCGCTTTTTATAAACTTTTTGGGGAATTGGGTGCTTGAATATAAAAGAACAAATTAACGTGACAGTGATAGGACAATTCTGTCATCAAGATGCGTGTTTACGAAAGCTTGCTGAATATCAGTAGATATAAAGTGGTTCGGTTGCAATATTAAGAGCACTCTGTTTAGTAAATCACGTGGACTTGGCATGTTCGTACTATAGTACGAACATGCTGAGCTATGTTGGCGTCTTTTCCCATACTTGTTTGTTTCTTTCTCGTTTTTGATAATTTACTGTTGCAGTGTGTTCAATTTAAAAGATAATCAAGGCTCGTACGTATAGCTTCATCCATCTTTTTCGCTAACACTACTGGTGGTTCACTTGCAATTTCGAGAAGACATATGAAGTCGCAGCACAACATTTCACCAAACTGCTGTTTTAATGTAATAATGTCTTGCTCCTGGCATCATTGTTGCAAGCATGCGATATCTCTTAATTGCTACGTGGTGAACCTAGTTCACATGTCAACTTGCTCGCTACAACCGTCGTTTTGAGCATTGAAAGTGAGTGACAAAATGACAGCGCCAGCTCTGTCACCCTCCGAAGCACAATATCTCCGCCCTCCCTTCACATCCTATGCAGATGTATTTTATATTTTGACAACCATCCACCCATCAGGCCAGAAAGCGGTTGTGACCCTCCACATCAACTGCGGAGCTGCCAACCAAATTCAATGATACCCTCACTGTGTATCTGCTGCCGAACGGGCTGTCATCCGTGAAGAAGTCGAAATGATGCTCGCCAAGGGTGTCGTCTAAGACTCATCTGGTTCGTAGGCCTCCCCGGTGGTGCTTGTGAAGAGGTTTTGCATTGATTACGGACAACTCAATGAGCTGATTGACAATAAAGAACGTTTACCCCTTGCCACGAATAAAAGACGCACTCGACTGCTTTCATAGCGCCAAGTTTATTTGTCATTTTCCTTCGATCTGGTCATTGGGAGATCACTTTTGACTCACAACACCAAGAAAAAAAACGCATTTCTAATTCCAGATGGCCTACACGGGCTTTCGAAGTCTGTCCATTTGGGCATTGCGTCGCGCCTGCAAACTTTGAGCACAGCAGGAATTCTCCTCTGCGTGGAGTCAAGTAGTCAATATGCTTATGCTACCTGAGCATGTCATAGTCTTTTTCTTCGCCAACATTCTCATGTGATCTTAAGCGGCTCTCCACTTGAGGTATTCCGCAACGCTGGTTTAGAGCTGAACTTATTCGAATGCCATTCTGGCCATATTGAAGTAACAGTACTTGGTCACGTGGTTAATGCAGCCGTAGGCCAGTCTGATCCTGAGGAAAATAGTAAATCTACACTACTCCCCTTACATCCTTCTGTTAAAGATCTACCGAGCTTCCTATATTGGTCTCTGCTTCTGTTTCGTCCTCTTCATCCGGAATTTCGTTGTTATTGCGCATCCTTCCACAGAGGTACTAAAACAGAAGCATGTCCACGAAGTGAATAACGACAAGTAGGAGAACCACTGGAGATGTTTCTTACCATTAATATGGCGGTCCGTGGAATTGTAACTTAATTGTATTTAATCCAATTAGAAAATCTGCATTCAGTCAGCTTAGGTTTACTTACCCTCTGCTTGTAATAGAACCATCTTCATGGCAACTTATTCTTACGCAAGGCCAAAGCAAACTCACAGTTGATCCTCGTCCAACTATACGCCCCATAAATTGGCATCCAACTAAAGGAAGTAGAAAAATCGAGCTGTCAAGCAACAGAGAGCATACAGAGGAAACCTTATCTTCAAATGATTTCATGTCCTGAACCCCAAAATCTTTCGGTGATTGTGTACTGTCAAAAGTGAATGGTCAAATATCTGGTTGGTAAGTACAATCCGGCCCCTGAACGCCTTTGGCAAAGTCATGAAATTATGGTTCCCAAAAAGATCTAACCGACGAATTTCTCCAAGTGCACTTGAGGTATTTCTTCCAGTGCGAAGTGTGCCGTCTATCGCATATTGGGCATAGTCGACGTCGTTTTTCTGCCTTCTTTTTGCATTGAAACTGAATTACGCTTCATCGAAACCGTCTATACATGCTATAGATGCTATGAGACATAGTGGCGGCAGGGAGACGAGCATAACCTCCCCCTCTGTACGTACACCTTCTATAGTAGGCACAACTCTTGGTTCTCATGTGTTTTTCTCTGCGATGTTTAGCTTGAACGCTGCTAGTTTATGCGCAGAAACACTGAGTTCTAAACTGGACTTACAACTTTTCTTCAACAGGTTTTCATTATTAACACTTATAAGCGCGTCTCTAGACACTAAACTATCTCTAGAACAAAACTATCTCTAGAAACAAGCTTTCTCATTTGCTTAGACTTTTGAAGGCATCGCTTAAAGAATACCTGCCACGAAGACTCTGTCAGGCAGGCTATAAGTAATATAATGCGACCGAGTTTGATCCCCACATTTCGTCGCGGGTCAGGCGAAAAAAATATCACATGAAGCCAGTTTGTAAACACACAAGCTTGGTAGGACTGTTGCGATCGAAGTGTCTCAGTCACACATTTCACATGGGTCGAGGATGGGAAAACGCCTGCCCTGTCTCTCAGATGTGTTCGTCCTTTTTAGTAGAAAAATCACCATGTAATGTAGCCATCAACTCACTCAAGAACAAGTTATTACGTATATAGCATCATTGTCTACGTCAATCACATGAATTTTCACGAAGATTGGGAAAGTCATAAGACACTAGCACACAATGCTTGCTAGTGTGTGGTGAGTGTCCATTAAAGACACACAGATACTAGCACGCCTTCCGCACAGACACGCCGCTCTCATTTTGAAATAAATAAATAAATAAATAAATAAATAAATAAATAAATAAATAAATAAATAAATAAATAAATAAATAAATAAATAATAAATAAATAATTATTAAAAATGAATAAACCCACTAGACACAATTTTTTCCGGTGTCTGCAAAGCCTGAGCTGCTCCCTTATCTCTCAGCGCCATTTATTTTTCACAGTGCTAAGTGGCCAACCGTGTTCTACTTATTTAACCACCCTGTTTGTCACTCAAGGCCTCACTTCTCTTTTACATATGAATACTGTTGGCTTGAATTAAATAAGGTTGTTTGAGTTGAATGAGAAGGCACAAAAAGAACTCCAAATCACGTACTTTATAGAGAAATTAGCAAGAGAGTAAAAATGAGAAGTATTCTCTTTGTTTAATTTACACCATAACGATAGGTTATAAGCATAGTAAGAAAATTTTTGAATTTTGATTGGAGCAGTTTTTGGGTATTACTGCACTTTTTTCATGTTTCCGTGTGTGCGCTATGTTAAGTGGGACGCGGCAACCTGATATCGCTCGGTTGTCTGTTCTCTTTTACAGCGGCGCAATCGACCACAGATATCTGCAATGTAAACGCTAATAGCAGCCATTTTCGAGACGTCACAGTTGAAACGATAACAAAGTGATTTTACTCTTTACTTACGTCTGTGTTCTCTTTGTGGGCAGCGAGGATCATAGAACTGGCCTACAACAGAAGTAGCACAAGCTGCTGAGAGAATAACTAATGCTGAAATCATTACTGGTGCTTCGTGGTTGCACTGTTGGTTTGGTACCTGAAAGAGACAGGGTGCCACCAGTTTAAGGGCACCATCTTTCAGTATCTCGAAAAGAACTGAAGCAACTAGCGCCGATAGAGCAAAAGATTGAAATATGGTTCCGTACTTGAAAACCAAAAGCTGCCCATGAGTAAAGCAACATTAGTAGAAGAGAGGCATCTGACCAGTTAGAACCTGGGGGTGTGCCACTGGTTATTGGGCACGTCCAATGGGGCACATCCAATTTATTAGGTAGTCAATACAGCTAGTCGTGTAGTGCACATCACGATTCGTGTTAGAATAACGAGTGCAAAAAGAGAGCGCCATGCGTCATACAACTCACGGCATGACTCAGTCACACGTGGAGAGTAATAATATTTATTATAAGTGAAAATTAATCACGTGGGCAAGTAGCATTCACGTTTGAATTCATGCTGCACGGGCAACTACGACAATGTTAGACGGCGAAAAGAACATGCCATCACTCACAATCATGTTGTATTACAAAGACAATTCGTACTATATAAAAGGAAACTTCAATAACAACAACCAACGCATTGCACTGCTATGCTCAGTTCCATAACGTGCTAACTATAATTTATGCGTGCGCGTGAAGTAATCGAGCACATCATTTCTCAGGGTGATGTACGGCTGGCTGACACAACCGCCACGTTTTCTTGTAATACAGGAAGTCTAGGTTACCGCTAACACAAGCTGTCTTCTGCAGCCTGAAAGGCTCACTGTGTCTTACGCCCCATTCCCATTCTTTGCGATAGGCAGCAACATACGGGAAGTGTGCACAAAGGGTTAGAAAATAAGCGGTAAAATAACTAAATATACATGTTGATGGTGGTCATCACACAGACTCTGATGCGAAGTGAGTGTTGAAATCTTGTCATTTGAATAAAGTAGTAGTACAGGAGATGCAGGCACCACTAATAAACTTGACAAAACCTTGCGGCATTTATTTAATCATTTATATGTTTATTCAGCTATTATTTGGTTTTATTACAGGAAAAATACGAAGACAGAGGAAATACGGAGAGAACAGGCTGACAACTGCCACCTATAGGGGCACAACGCCTGCCGGTTTCTTCGAGAAGGGGAGGCATAGATGAAATAAGGGAAGAAAGAAGGAGAGAGAAGCGGCCCTTCCCGTCATCAAGCAGACTTTTCGTGCCGAATAAATGGCGAGATGAATGTCACGAAGTCGCAGCTAAAACGGGCTCGTCGTGTCCGATATCAATGAGACGTGGGTCTACCTCACTACTGCGTGCATAGTGCCATCTGTCGACATTGCCGCAGGTACCCGGCGCCAACTTGTCTCGCGCGCGAAAAAGGAAATTATTGAAATGCCAGTGTTCGTGTTCCTATCGACCTAATTTTTGCTAGTTTGTGCGTCACAGTGCACACAACTACGAAGCTGTAGCAGTAAAGCAACCGTGGTAACATTGCTCGAGATTAAGTGTTCAATAACTTGAGGGGGAAAAAGACTCTGAGAACTTCTCTTATCACACGGTTGGTATTATGTTTTCGTTCGGAAGCAAGATCAGCGTGCTTAAGTGCTCTCAGTGGCTCTCGATATTCGACACAAAACATTGCCTTACTTGCGATAAGTTTTTTTTCTAATAAAGTATCTCTCTTTTTCGATATAGACTTGTTTTAAGCGAAAATTCTGTAACATTTTCGAAATGTGGGAATCTTACAGTGAAAGCGTTAGATGCCCCATTGAACGCGAATAGTGAAACTCGGCGTCAATACCACTAATGCAAAGAAAATCTTCATTACAAGGTAACACACTTGATCGTAATGATAAGATCCCCCATGACCTGAATTCGTCTTCCGAACGACTTGACAATGACATTATACAACGGGACGTCACATTGTGAGGT